>JAVTVY010006658.1:0-41228 GCA_036873755.1 Hanleya hanleyi | reverse complement strand
AACGACCTTGCTCTTGGTGAGGTCCAGTCACTCAGCGAGTACTGTAGGTTCAACTCAATTCAATTCAATTCACCAGTTCCAATTTATACATACATGATCAATAATATATCTTGAAAACGATGATATCCGTAGCAGTATGTTGACAGGAAGATATATGATGTATAACTGGCGGGAATAAAACCCCAGGGGGTTTGTTTTATCCCAAAAGAAAATAATATAGTATTATAAAACCATCACTGAAGATTTAATATATTGTAAGTCATCTCGTGTTAGAAAAACTTCAGTGTAGGTAATAAATTTTCTGAACCGGTGAATAACAAAAAAACTACCCATGGTCGGCCCTGCTTACAGAATTTGAAACTTAGTCCAGTACGAGATGTTTTTTCAACTGCGACTTATATAGAGAAATAGAATCTATTGTTTTGAGATGGGTGGGTAGTTTGTTCCACAGCCTCGGACCTTTAATTCTGGCAGTGAAGAATGAAAGATCAGAAGAATAAAAGGGTCGATACAGGTTGATTCTAGAATTTCTAGTAGCATATCGATGCACATTGGATATACGTGTAAAGTAACTCTGGTGGTTAATGGGCAGAAGCGAGGGGTGATAACTGAACTTGTGGACGTATTGTAAAAGAAGGTAATTGTTCAGTTTTGGTAGTGTGAGAATATTCAGATTTTTAAACAGAGGGTCGGTGTGTTCATACCTTCCGGATAGAGATATTATTCGGATGGCACGTTTTTGGAGAGTTATCAATGGAGTAAGGTGAGTTATGTAGGTATTGCCCCAAACAATATTGCAATATATCAAATAGGGACAAATGAGGGAGTAATACAATATGAATAATGTTTTTTTATTAACATGGTTTTAGATATGATTTATAACCCCTAAATTTCTTGATAGCTTCTTGGCGATTTCAGTTATATGTGTCAGCCAATTCAGTTTATTATTGAAATAAACTCCCAGGAATTTAAAATTTTCCACATGTTCTATTGATTGTCCATTAATAGACAATGTTAGTCCGGGAGCCAAACCCCAGTTTGAGCCTTGACGTGGAAATGGAGTCCACCTAACGTTTTTTGATGGATTAAATATCTCCTGTGTATGCAGATTCAGAATCCGGATGATGCCAGCCTGGCATCCTTGGGGAAATCAAAATATCCAAGATGGCCGCCAGCATATTCAACCTGACCGCTGTATCTCAATTAGATTGACCGCTATATGGAAATGAACTATATATTTTTGGTCTACGAGTGCTCAAGAATTGGTATATAGATTGATTAGTACTTCATACCACTTATAATACTACCTCCAGCTTATCTCAACAGTAGTGGGGGTGGAACTGACGTCATTCTGCGCACGCGCAGTAGAAAAAGGGTATTTTAATGGACGTTTTGGGGTCGAGACGGACCCATAATGGGGATACTGGGCTGTGGGAGGTGACATCGTGAAGCTCTAGTGGAGGAGCGTTCGACTGGGCTAATGTGGCGTGCGTCTTCAACATTCAGCGCATGCGCAGACAGAGAATGCTGGGAAAATGGGCACTGGGATGGACGTTTTTGGGTCGAGGTGGACCAATAGTGGTCCAATTGGGACGTATGAGGTATCAGTTTGAAGCATTCGTTGGGAAGCATTCAACTGGATGGGTTGTAAGGTGGAACTGACATCATTTTGCTCATGCGCAGAAAAAAGGTTATTTGAATAGACGTTTTTGGGGTCGCGACAGACCAATAGTGGACCGATTGGGCCATAAGAGGTGTCATCGTGATGCTCGCTGACGCTGTTACAGCTCACCAATCCCCAGTGTACGAGTTGTCACAGCGCCACAGCCCACCAATTACCAATATACGAGTTATCAGAGCATTTCCATCATAGCTCTCTAGATTTGTATCTAATACCGCTTATGCCGGTGCTAGGGGTCGTGTGGTCATGTCATCCAAGTTGCCACATGAACAGATACAATAAAAGCGTACCTGAGATACAACACATATCACGAATCGTTAGATTCTTGGCATGTGCTTTAGAATAGGTTAACTAGAAGACTATACTGTGAAGCCATGTCGGCACCTCTTCCCACTTCCCTTATATGTCTGGCCGTACTATAGAAAGCAGGCATTTTTGGGTTCGTGGGGGGTTTGTTGAGTGATCGCGGGACCATCCGTGGCCCTAATAGGCCGTGTAGGCTGTCAGCTTGAAGCTCTCGTGATGTAGACTACGACTCGAGGGATGTTCACGTCATCTGTGACGTCATTGATGACGTCATCAGTGAGAGTGGTAGCGAAAGCGGCCATTCTGGGGGGGTGTAAAGTTAGGTGTTTGGGGTGGAGAAGGACCATCCGCGTCCAAATGGGCAGGGACGCGTGCCCAACGCCCTGTGGTGGTGGTAGTGTCTGTACATATAGGGATTAACACGTATCCCTCATCAGTCCGAGATGACGAATGGCATTGTTTTTGGTGGAAGTCATGACGGCGCGTCCATTGTGAATGCGTGTGTGAGGGTGTGTGTGCGTGCGTGTGTGTGTACTGTGTGTGAACATTGAACTTAGTTACCCGTCTCTCTTTTGGAAGACACGGAGGCTCTGAAAAGAGCCGTTCTTTTCTGTCGCTGTAAGACAGAACTGTCATTGCCACAGCATCAGGATCAATAGGGCAAAGACCATTGTGAGGCCAACGAGTCGTCGCTGGTTCCAGTGTGAGCGCTCGTGGTCCATAGCCTGGGCATCAAGAATGGCTGTCATAGTCCAGTAGTGGAGGGTAATAGCACACCTCTCCATCGAGTCGACCCTGTCGAGGACCGCTTCTGTAAACACTTGCAGGATCTGGCATCGCCCCTCGTTGTCATCGCCATCTCCAAACATGGACTGAACCACTGCTCGGTAACCCGTGAGTGAATTAACCACGATGCGAGTCGCATAGGAATGGCTCTCCGTCATGGCTCTGCAACAGTAGGAATGGGGGTGTGGGGTCCAGAGGAACGTGCTTTATAGACGAGGTCACACATGCGCAGGTCGGAAATTGTGGGAAAAAGGCTCTTGGGCGAACTTAACGCTCTAGCATAACGCATTGACGCCATGGTGTAGACAGATGAGAGAACAACAACAACAAGGATGACAGGTCAATCATTTTATCCCCACCAGCACATCATAGCCGCGTTGGGTATGTTTACAATTCTCGTAAGCTCTTGTCCAATCAGAAGCCGTCGTTTGAGAAAGTTCAATCTTCGGTCAGGGTCGCTCTTGGCCTAAGCGTCGTCGAGCAGTCCAGGATACCGTTGAGGTAGCATGTTCTGAAACAGTTATTTGCGCATTCTGCTTATTTTCCAGGGCCTTGGTGGGCGGTAACCCCATATCCTCTTCCTAGTGACGCTTTATGCTAGAGCGTTAAGTTCACCCAAGAGCTTGGTCTTCATGATGGACCTGTGCGTGGGATCACCTTTCATTTCAAGCGGCAGCAGGCTATACCGTTCCTAGATGGCCATGGCTGTTTTCCTGTCAGGACGCAATTGGATGTACGCATGAATGGGTTGAGAGCTTGGAGCTTTCGAAGCTGTCGGAACGCGGAGCTCTTGTGCTAAGTTGGGTGTTGGGCACGTCTCAATCTCGGAGCTTTCGGAGCTCTCGGAGCTTTTGGAGTCTGAGCTCGGAGCTCTTGGAGCTCGAAGCTCTTGGAGTCTTAGCTCGGAGCTCTTGGACCTCGGATCTCGAAAGTGACGTCATCGTACGCATGCGCACACACCTGTGGTGCACCCGCGCCCTGGTGTACCCTATGCTCCACGGACATTGGGGATATCTCATATATATCAGCATTTTGAAAGCCATGGGTGATTGAGGTAACCAATATATTCAACGCTTTATATTTTAAAGAGACGGGCATATTTTAAAGGGTCAACGGCAGCCATCTTGAATAATTTTTCCTGTTATTCTTGTTTGTTTTCGCCAAATTGTTGTGTGACGTATGTACCGATTGAATTTATCCCAAATTTATAGTCAAATATATCACAATCAGTGATCGAGATCATCCATACGACAACTCAGCATGACATAATAACCGGGAAATGCCTCATGGCGGCCATCTTGGATATTTCGATTTCCCCAAGGATGCCAAGGTGGCATCATCCGGTTTCGTGATCAGCGTATCGAAAAGATATAGAAACCATCAAAAAACATTAGGTGGACTGTATTTCCAGGTTTTTCGACCTGCTCCCGGACTATGTTGGAGCTTCAATGTTTGATCGTTTGTTTGGTTTTATGAACATAAATTTCGTCTTAGCTATATTAAGAGACAATTTGTTGCAGGAGAACCAAGTATGTAGTTTCTCCAGTTCGAGTGATATACCTGTAATGAGGTTAGCATAATCGTCGTCTGAGAGAAAGACACTAGTATCATCAGCAAAGAGTAGAATGTCAAGTATGTGAGAAACATTACTAATATCATTTATATAAAGTAGAAACAGAATAGGACCTAATATTGAGCCTTGTGGCACTCCACAGCTCATACAAGTCGACGACGACATTGTATCATTGAACTTGACACACTGGGATCTAGAAGATAAATAACTCTGGAACCAGGTGTTTGTGATTCCTCAGAAACCATAATGATACAGCTTATACAATAGTACTTCGTGATTAACAGTGTCGAAAGCTTTTGATAAATCTAAAAAGGTGACTATACTGTATTTGTGTGATTCCTTGGCAGCTACTAATTTCTCGTATAAGGATAGAGCAGCCAAAGCGGTGGAATGGTTTTGTCTGAAACCGAACTGGTTTAAATATAAGATATTCTGTTCGTTCAAAAATATATGCATTCTATTTGCCACTAGCTTCTCTAACACTTTACTAAAACAGGTAAGTACTGATATTGGGCGATAATTTTCTAATAATTCTTTATCGCCAGATTTAAATATTGGCGTTACTATAGCAGTTTTCATGGAATTGGGTACTTGACCCTGTCGAAATGACATGTTAGCTAGATGACATAATGGCTCACATATGAGATTGGCAATTGTTTTGATTATAGAAGTTCGTATACCGTCAATACCAGCTGCGCCATTGTTAAAATCCGCTATAATACTGGTTACTTCTTCAGCTGTACAATCGTCCAGTGAAAAATTATTTTGGTAATTGGTAGTTAGAAATTCTCTGAAGTTCTTTGTTGTGTCAGGGATATTTGATTCCAGTTTAGAAGCAATGGTACTGAAATAACTGTTGAAGCCGTTGGCAATATCAAGTGGGTGGGTTATCTCATGATCATTTATTTTGAATTTCTTAGGTAAACTCGTTGATTTTTTGCGATTCATTAGCTCATTTAGAATTTTCCAGGTGCCTTTGATACTGTTATTATGCTGATTGAATTTATTTTCATAATAATTCCGTTTGGCTAGTCTCAGGGTATGATTTAGTTTATTTCTGTAATCGCGATACTGTTTCGTAATGATTGGGTCTTTGCGTTCGATATGCTGTCTAAATAGTCTATTTTTTTCTCATTGATTTCAAAATTGCGGGACTAATCCATGGTTTAATAATCTGGTTTCTGTTTTGATTTATTGTTACTACTGGAAAACAGCTGTTGTAGGTTTCATTAAACTTAGCCGAGAAAGTATCGGTGGCTTTGTTTACGTCTTGTTCGTTAATGACGTCATTCCAATCGGTATTTTCCAACTTTTGTTTAAACATATCTTTTTGTTCCTTGGTTATTCTTCGAAATTTTATGCTACTGGATTGTTTCTGTTTTGAAAATTCGTTGTTGTTAATATGAAAAATAGTGAAAAGATCAGTGATGTCCGAGAGAAGTATTCCAGACACAAGACAGTCTTCATGGAAATTGAAGAAAATGTTATCAATTAGTGTAGCAGAATTGGATTTAACTCTAGTCGGTTTTGTTATTTTGGGGAGGAAATAATGCGATCTCATGATATCGAGGAAATTTTTAGATGGGCCATGACGCTCAGTTTTAAAAAGGTCTATGTTGAAGTCGCCCATGATTATGCAATTCTTTTTCTCTGGTTTGATGATTTCCATCAGAGGTGTCATACCATCATTGAATAATTCTACATTTTTTCCAGGTGGGCGATAAATAACACCGATTATGTAAGACATGGGACCTTCCTTCATTTCCACGAACAAGGATTCATAATCACCATCGTCTTCGCGGAAGGATAGGTCCTCTCTTACTAAACATTCAGAGAATTTCTCATCGATATATAAGACCAGTCCTCCGCCTTTTCTTTTGACTCTGGAAGAAGTAAAGGGCTGATACCCTGGAATATCAAACAATTTCTCAGTGGAGGGATCCAACCAGCTCTCAGAAATACCAATTACGGAGAAGTTGAATTTTAAGTTATTGGTTAAGCCAATGATTTCTGAAAAATGTTTCTTCAGGCTTCTAGCATTGAAGTGTATGACTGACATAGATTTTGTGTCGGAGATAGCGTTTGTATTAATTTGTGCATTAAATGAGTTTTCGATGTAATAATTAGACTGATGGCTATTGAGATCTCCCCAGTGAGATATTTCAGGAGAGCAGTCATCTGTTAAGTACGCTGCGGCTTCAACATTATTCAGATCTAAAGGATTGAACGTCAAATCTTGGAAGCCTTCTAGATATGATAGATCATCACTAGATTCGTTGTTCAGACTGATATTAGTAACTACGTCATCCTCGTTATGAAAAGGCATCTGTAGCAAATCGAGGTCGTCAGGCGGGTTTAAAATAGTGGTATTATCCATTTCTAAATATTTTAACAACACAGACTAGATATATACTTATAAGATCCAAAGAGGCAAACTGGGGGTGATGAAATGTAAAGAAAAGAAATATTTTGCAGGAGCCGACATAGTCTGTATAAGTTGAAAAATATAACAACAAAAAAAACATTCTCGCGTATATATAGACTTATGCGAAACTTCGTCTCCGGGAAAATGTGCTCTAATATTGTAGTTGGCTGATCAGTATTATACAAACAGTCGTTCTTAGGGATGTGCTATACACAGAACTTAAGTGACATAACTTGGAAAAAAACATTTAATGAAAATATTAAAAAAAAAAAAAAAAAAAAAAAAAATATATATATACATTCAACAAGGTGAAGCTAGCAGCCGAGGAGTGGATATGTAGAACAGTCTCTCATATACGAGTCATGAATATATCTAACAATAGTATGAAGCAATATTGAATGGCAGACTATATAATTGAGACGTCATGACCGACAGAACTAAGGTAAATATGTATCAGGCAGCGTAGCTTGCATTAGTTTATACTGAATGTCAAATACGCAAGAAGTAGAAAAACTACATCTACGGTCAGGATGAACCGTGTACCACAACTTGAAATTTATAAATAAACAGTGAGATTATATTGAATGGTGAACTGATAATCATCTTTGTGACTGATAAAAATTGCAAATTTAAAGTGTAATGACCACATTGATCCTCAGTAGCATTCGCACTAAAATCAGTCCAAGATATAACAGATAGTTGATGTTAATCAGTGAAGTTGAAGAAATTCCAGTTTTGTCTCTGATAGAACTAAGGGAGTATATATCAGGCATTGTAGCTTGCAATAGTTCATACTAAATGTCAAATGTGTAACTGGTAGAAAAACTACGATCAGGCAGAGCCATGTAACACCACCATGAAATTGTTTGTAAACAGAGAGATTATATAGGGCGGTGGACTGGACAATTAGGACCCGAGGTCAGTTTGTCTTTGCGACACATAGAAGTTGAGAATTTGAGTTTTGTCTCCAGAATATAGTGCTACAAAATCTAGAGTTCAAGGAATGTTAAACGGAGACAATGAATTCTCAGAATTACTCTTATGGGCTATAGCTCAGAGTATAATGAAATATGGATAGAGACATAATCGAGAGCTCAATGAACATCAGTGAAATCAGTTCCGTGAATTCATTATATAATACAGTTCCAGAGTTGATTACTGCTAATTCAGACACACTGATTATAATTAATAATCGGTTGATGTACATGTTACTTCACAGAAATGTAAGTGAAGAGATGATATCGTATATCAGTATATTGACTTGCTGGCGTGTGTAACGGTCAGTTGTCACTGTCAGGTATGAGAAGAAAAGAAAAAAAGAAATGTACCTGGTCAAGAGGAAATGTACATCGACTGTGTCGGTCCTGACTGTTGTTCATCGTTCATTTCTTAGTGAGGGTCACAAAAGGAGCCTCTCGAAGGTATGCAATTTTCGTGACGGCCTGTTTTTCTTTTGGCATATTTTGCAGTTGTTTTGAGAGCTCAAATCGTCGTTGGGCAAGAACTGGAGGTAGATTTGGAATGGCGCTAAAGCCACAACCTCTGGTGAGCTTTCGAGCGGCATCCAGGACTTTGTCTCTATCCTCCAACTGGACGAAACGAACAAAGACATTTTTGGACCCATCGGGGCCCCCAGGAAGACGATGGACAGCTTGGAAAAGCATAAGATTTACTTCGTCGGACGATATTGACAGTTTTTCAATGAATGCTGTGCGAACAAAGTTTTTGGTGACAGATGGAGTTCAAGGATGTCCTCCCCTAAAGATTTGCAGGTTTCTTCTACCTCACGTGCACGGACTTTCACACGGCTCACCTGTTCGGATAGTATTTTCATCTCTGACGTGAAACTCAGGTGTAGCTTGGCGAAACATTTACTCAGGTCCTTTATATCCGTGACTTTATAGAGCTCCTCAAGAGATTGTACGTCATCGGGTCTCTCTGGTTGACTTAGTACACGGGTGGCCATTTCGGTATTCTCATTGTCTGTTTGAGTCCCATCAGAATCCATTCTGGTTTTACGCTTCCGACTGCTCATATGATACGAAATAGTTCACCCCGTTATTTGGAAGGAGATTTAGCACAGATTTAGACGACAATTAACACTGGATGGACCGAAGATACAATTATTTAGTATGGATTGTCCCGGAGAGAAATTCGCACACAGCCGTCTAGCTAACCGCCATTACCGTCCAGATTTTAAGATTGTAAGAGATTCTTTTTATCGAACGACTACTTTCTGGTCTGGTGAGGGAGGACTGTGTTGCATTTGTTGCATAAGTTTTAATGTGTGTATGTTTTGATGTGTTGGATTACTAAGTTATTAACTTTTGTTTGATCGTCGCTATAGCTGAAATATTGCTGAACGCGACGTAAACCTTAATTCTCTCTCGAATTTCACATAGAAAATGACACCTCAAGTAGGAGAGAGAGAGAATTAAGGTTTCATGTCGCGTTCAGCAATATTTCAGCTATATAGCGACGATCAAACAAAATTCTAAGTACTCAAGCCAATAATTTATTAATTCAACGCATTAAAACATACATACATTAAAACTCATGTAACAAACCGATTTCTTTCAAATAACCCAAGATGCAATCGTCCCTCACCCCACTAAAAGATCTTCCAAAGTAGTCGCTCGATAAAAAGCATCTCTTACAATCTTAAAATCTATGCAGTCGATAAGAATATGTTTCATCGTGAGATCTTCATGGCATGGAATACACCTTGGGACTGGCTCTCTTTTTAGTAAATGTTCGGGAGTTAATCGTGTATGGCCGATTCTACATCGCCTGATCATGGTTTGATCGAAAAGTTTCTGACTGTTCAGATGAGTATAACCTACAGTTTTTTGTGAACTCAAGAAGTTTACTTATGTGAGAAGGCTGTTTCAATCTTTAGAGGATGCTGTGAATAATAACACAGATAGAGGGTCTGAAATCGATATATGGGATTCCAACGGGATCAATCTCATCATCCAGGGATGCCTCAGCCATCCTATCAACCTCAGTATTACCTTCGATGCCAACATGACTAGGCAACCAACAAAACACAATATCAATCTGTTGATCAAATCTACTGTCATGTAGTTGTAGAATAGTCAAGATAGTCGGATGAGTCGAAGTTAAATCTGTCTAAATGACCCTCAAATAAATCGGCCGCATTTAAAGCCTTTAAGGCGCAAGTAGGGCGCATCAGTTTAGAAAGCTAAGACGGAACTGCGGTGCAGTTAGAACGCGGGTCTTACCTGCGCTTTCTATTTTGCTATTAAGACTCATTACACATAAGATGTACTTAGGGGACGTTTCAAATATCTTATGTGCGCCCTATTTTGAAAAAAAACACGCATATGAGGAGCATTCTTAGGGCGCAGATAAAGCGCAGTTGTGGTACGATAAAAGCAACTTGAAATAATTGTATGAATGGTTTGCAGTTAGGGTACAGTTAAGGCAAAATTAGGGCGTAGTTTAGGCGCAATTAGGACACAGTTTATGGCGCAGTTAGAATGCTGAAGTTGAAGATGCAAATGAGCTGAAAAATAATTCTTCTGAAAACATCAAATGTTAGTATGCTTTTTACAGGTATGAAGTTTAATTTTACATTACAGGTACACGATCATCTACGATTCGCATTCATTGGTTGAAATTATTTCTAGGAATATAATATGGACTACATGTAATACAGTCAGCCTTCATGATATGGCTGAAAAAATGTTGAAAACTATGTTAAATCCTACTCAGCCACTCACTCTGTTGTAGAATTGGTACATGATAAAGAGATAATTTGATATTTTTGTTCACGCTTCCTTGATTATTTGGCTTCAGATTCGTTTTACACCAATCTGGAACACGTTACCTTCCCTACCGACTGAAAATATAGGTTAAACACTCATCAGATTAACGTTGAATGAAATCTTTAAAGTTTTGGTTAACATCACCTAAAATATAAAGGCAACGTGACAATTCTGACTAATCAGGCCACATGCTACTGTGCAGAATATAAGGCGCTGATAGTGCGCAGTTAAGGTTCAGATAAGGTACAGTCTACATGTTTTGGTACGATGGCGCAATTAGGGCGCCGTCTGAATTCTGGAGAAAGAGTTATATCCACAAGGCGCATATAGGGCGCTTTCATCTCCTGACGGAAATTATAGGCAGAATAAATAAGGCGCATATATGGCGCAGACAGCAAGTAGATTAATTTCTTGGGAGCAGTTAAGTCGCACATCTCGTTGTGAAATTGTGATGGGGGCAGTTAAGGCGCAGCTGGCTGGATGGCATGGAGGAATCCGGTGCAATTAGCGTGTAGCATCTGTACAATAACAATTCACGTTTGATTGTATCTGTTCATTTGAACATGTTGAACACCATGGAGATGTAAAACACATGATATTCAAACGCCCCTATCCCCGGATTAAGCAAAAATAGACACAGGTTAAGTAGGTAGCACCAGACAGCTTGCACGCTACGATCGTATTTGCCGTCGGTGTACAATATTTATAACAGAATTTGAGAAAATTTGAATGTTTGGTGGTATAACGTTGTTTGACCAGTTTCTGCGGTAATATTCTATGGCTTTGATTAAATTCGTCACAGACTGCACACGATCTAGCAAATGCTAGCAGGCGAAATATGTACAACTGTATGTTGGTCCAAAAAGGATATTGCTATCCAGAAGTGGATAGTTAACTATGTAAAACCTGTAAAAGTCTCTCTTGTCGAAGAGTCGACGTGAGAGAAAGCCCTCATCGTTCTTGTAAAGGCGTAAGTAAGGCACAGGTAAGGCGCGCGATGTTTGTGCAGAAGCCACGGGATATTCTAACACATTATCGCATTTGGCAACAAGCTAGACGTGTGCACCAGAAACTGAATTTGATAACTAGTGCTGGAAAGGAAAACCAGGAACCTCACACATATATAGTATTATTGATGGAGAATAATGCTTTACACTCTGATTCAACGAAACAATTATCGGGCTATTTTAAGCACTCGGATTAGTTGATCGGATCGATAAACTGATCACCCCTGATATAGTAGATTAAGTAGATGTGTAAAATAACATAACCGCTGCATGTCGCAAATAACGTGTAAGTTTATTCCCATGAAGCAAATAAACGGTTACCGATTACAAGGGTCATTTTTAGCAAGTGTACATGTATTTAGCATGACCTTAGGAACAGTAAACTATTGATGCAGGATATCGTTCTCCTGAACCTTAATACCATCATTGCTATTTCTTCACATTCTTAGTATTAACTTATGAGCTATTTCAACGTTGACTTGAATTCCGGGGAATGATATTTGGAAATGCAATATGGCTGGGTGGTGCTTAGTTGGTTCATCGCGATATGATTGAAATAATGATGAAAGCGACGTTAAATCATATTCACTCACTCACTTCAGAATTCTAGAAACAATTACTCATAGTTCATTTTAAAATGGCGTCCACTAAAGCATTGAAATACTATTTTTATCGGGTTTTTTCGTGCCGACGGACTTCAATCACAATAAAAGCGTGACTGAGATACATCATTCCTTAGAAGACGACTTTACAACGAATATTAGGGATTAAGAATACTGATCAGCGATATGGATTTGATATTTTTGGAACATCATGATGTCTTGCCGGCATCAGTGAAAACTGTTGACCGCTTCTCTCTTGCAGGAAACAAGCCTATGTTTATGTATACCATGATTGTCTTTTTGAATTTGGTGCTAATACTGTTGTATGCAATATGGAATAGGTCTTTGGATTATGGACGCGGATATTCTCTAACGGACGACGGCTGAATTATGAATGACGGACCAGACGCTTGTAATTCAAATGGACCTGCAATGGTAACGTTTTTGGATTTCAGCAAATTCGTAGTTTAAATTCATAATATTTACTCCAAATTATGATGAGAAACGTGAAATGATCCAACGATACATCGTGCATGGAAGAGTCTTTATTGTCTCTATTCTTGATATAAATGCGTCTAGTCCGTGATTCAATATTCAGCCGTCGTCCATTAAAGAATGTTCGCGTCCATAATCCAAATACCTAATTCACATAATAGCATTAGAACCAAAATATAAGAATAAATCATACTATAGATAAAACTGGGCTAGTTTCCTACAAGAGAGGAGCGGTAAACAGTTTTCACTGATGCCAGCAAGACATCATGGGATTCCAAAAATATCAAATCCGTATCGCTACTCTTGCATTTACCATGTTTACTCCATCAAACGTCCAGGAGGCTCATCCATTAACATCAGATGAGTTGCTTGAGCTGATCTGTCATCACAGCTCCCGAGCTAGCGTATCTAATTCCGCTGAAGCCGGCGCTAGGGACCGTGTGAATACTTCATAGTCTCCACGAACATCTGCAATAACAGCGGGGCTGAGATACAAAAGACTACGTCCGAGAATCAACCGAATTCTGAGTCTGAATGTTTGGTGTCGACGAATTACAAGCGTCTAGTCCGTCATTCATAATCCAGCCGTCGTCCATTAGAGAATATCCGCGTCCATAATCCAAAGACCTATTCCATTCCTAGAGTCATATGGTTGCTTTTCAGTCGCCAGAGGTCAATTTTTCTCACCTCGTGCATATCGCTCCAATTCTTAATCCATATGATTTTCGTAGTGAAGTCGTTATATAGAATATGATGTGTAAATTTGACAAGTGCTGACAATATGAAACATATGAGCGAAACTGATCATGCAAATAGGCTCGACCCACGTCTAACATGCACTGTTATGATGTACTGAAGCCAGATTTTTTAAATATGTATTTCGTGGTAATCAACTCGCATTGAACTAAATGAAAAACCTACACATTTGTATGTCAGATAACCTCACATTATCTATAGTGTGAAACATCTCAGTTCTGACAAATGTCTGCTTCGAACCAAAATTAACCCCTTGAA
The DNA here is from genome assembly GCA_036873755.1 of Hanleya hanleyi. Classification (NCBI taxonomy): domain Eukaryota; kingdom Metazoa; phylum Mollusca; class Polyplacophora; order Lepidopleurida; family Hanleyidae; genus Hanleya; species Hanleya hanleyi. The sequence continues at coordinate 27,548 of JAVTVY010006658.1, read as the reverse complement.
TTAGATTTTAGACGAAGAAAATTGAACAACACCAGTTTCTGATGACTCCGTATGTGCTCCACCCTGATTATATGAACAGTCACAATCAAAGCGTGACTGAGGTACATCATTTTTAGATGACGACTCTATAACGAATATTATGGATTAAGAATACTGATCAGCGATACGGATTTGATATTTTTGGAACATCATGATGTCTTGCCGGCATCATTGAAAACTGTTGACCGCTTCTCTCTCGCAGGAAACAAGCCTATGTTTATGTATACTATGATTGTCTTTTTGAATTTGGTGCTAATACTGTTATGTGGAAAATGGAATAGGTCTTTGGATTATGGACGCGGATATTCTCTAATGGACGACGGCTGGATTATGAATGACGGACTAGACGCTTGTAATACAAACAGACCCAAACTCGGCTCATAAATAGACAGATTGATTCTTTTCTGTGAATAGACTTGGTTTTGACAAATTTTAACTTCAGCTACATGTAAAAACAATACATTGAATTATACGAGTAACATGAAAATATGACTGTCGCCATTTTGAATTTAATTATAATTTCAATTCAAGATTATGCCAACATATTTAAGATTGGCATAATGTGATGAGCTGTGGAGTGAATCTGCACAATTTCAAAACGGTTTTTACTCGTCTTGAATTTTACGAGTAACGTGAGAAATCGCGATTTTTAGAAGACCTCACATGACTGCATGCCATTTCGATTTTAACCATAATAGTTACGCGAATAGGTTCAAAATAGTCGTGAAGTGTTAGAATATGATGTGAGCTCCCGTGGCATTAAAAAAATTGCTCCATGGGCTAAGAAAAATGCCTCGAATGAGTAACCATGAGTCGATATTCCCCTCCCTCCGTAATACAGTGACGACTATATATCCCCTATATTGGGTGACCTTACAACATTGTCATGTATGTTCTAGCCTTAGTTCTATCTTATTATCCGTCTATCATCCGCTGAGATATAACCAGTCGAATTATCACAAAAACAAAGGCAACGTAAGTTTTTAGGACAAGCTAAAAAAAACAAGGTGATATAATCGGATGCAAAGAAGCTATTCGTCGTTCAGCTCAAGCATCTCTCAAATTGACAGGTTCGGGTGGACTTGGGTTAACCATGTAAATTTGAGACCTAGAAAGTGCTTTCGTCAAAAATCGGACGATATTAACCTTAGAACATAAAATGGAATATTGCCAGTGGGTGCGAATATTCGTTGGTAAACTGATAACTGACTATTTAGTTTTAATATTGTTTTAATTGATCAAATTATGCATCTGTGTTCAGTAAAAATGATATTGGATATATGCAGCTGAACACCGCTAACGATACATCTAGCTCTCGGGCCTTCTAGTTTGGACAAATTCTGCTCTTTACATCGTTATAAATTCTCTACGAAGCGATCAATCCCAATCTGGTGGCCAGCCATACTGTCAGTGTGTATTTAAGTGAATGTTTGTCCACATAATTTACTGTGATCGATGGAAGGCTGGCTCAAGTGGATCTCCTTAAGTCAACCGATCTCGAACCCTCGATAGCTTTTCCACGGGAATCTTAGCGCGGAAACACAAGATTGCAATCGCGTAGGTTACCGCTGAAAGAACATATGGAGAGACACAATAATACCAACCTGGAACCCGCATTCAGAAGTAGCCACTTCAGGTTTTCATGGATATTACATTTTTTCTAGAATCGGAATAAATGGGTGAGAGTTTAAATGTGTATATGGGATATAGAGAGGCTGTAACCACACAATTCAAAAGATATTAGGTGTTGTCGTTCAGAAATCTTGATAGGAGACATAAAATTTGATATTTAGCATAGTTATTAGGAAATACAATGCCATGGTGGCGAGGGTGATGCCGGGGTACTGACAAGAAATCACATGACCTCCACGTACAGATATTCTAACCGCATTCCTCCCAAAGACGTTAAGCACTGACTTAAGCGGAATTATATTTGAATTTCGAAGAGTAAATGATGCAACGGCTTTGCCAACACATCTAATATAAAATAATGAGTTCTGTCGCCGTCAGATGTAAGAAATGGCTCATGGAAAAATGGGGAAATATTGACAGAGTGAAAGATATTGAGTCTGAAACAGCCAGCGATGTTAACGAGTAAACTCTGCTTAAACTCGTGCTCGGCATGACAGAATTATGCCATCAGATTCCAAAAACACGGGTAGAAAAAATTAGCAAAATTCTACAGCTGAGTAAACACCGAGCTATGGTTCACACTTCAGCACTTCATGACTGTGACGTATGATAGGTCATACTGTTTTTATGTAGATGGCGCTGCGACGAAAATCCCGCTGTCATCCGGGCTCTATCCCATAAGATAAAGCATTAGCATTGTTTCTTCTACTGCTATCGAGTGATGTGGCCTGATATTCCTGCCTCCGAAAGATAGCTCGTGAAATCATATGCAAAATGCCACATGTCAACCTGTATATCAATTCGACATTCATATATCACGATCCTCATAATCGTCTCTGAGCGTAAAGAAAGGTCCACAGATCTGTCCAAAGCCATCGACACAATAATTTACAATTGGTCTCCATGTTTTTAGCTACACTGCCTAGAGCACAACTACGTCACAGGAATAATGTCAGGTGATATTTCAAGGATTTTCATTGGCTAACGGCTCTCAGGCTTGTTATAATGGCGACCTCCACGGATTCTTGATCTGGGCAATAGCTCTGATGTTCGAAATGTTCAGATTCATTCGGAATTACTAGAAAAGCTGATTTGTTTTGTTTTTCGAATACTAATGATATAGTTCTTTCGATATTAGTATGCATCGCCTTAGGGTTTTCTATTCCTTTAAATAATCCTCAATCTCACACGGAAATTGCCATTCAGGTGACTTGGAATTGATGCGATAATTCAGGTGGCAATTATGCCACAGAATGCAAAAGTATTGGACTGCGGAATTTTGCATAAACCGAAGAAAAGTAATAGTCCACTTTTGTTATTAAACACAGTTTTACTGGAGTAAATCACGTTCGCCTGGAATTCCCACAGACTTGCAGCCACAATTTCCAGAACACAAGGCAGTGCAAAGATATGTGCCGATTTATTTAAAAAATAAATCAAAGATTGACTCTGATGGAAATCGGACCAAGAACGTCTATGACATCAACCACCAAAATCCTTGCCTTATGTTATGGTTATGATCTCCTTCTCATAATGTGCCTTTAATACATCTCATTTTGTTTGGATGCAACATCATTTACTCAAAAATTAATTTCCGCAAAAAAAAAAACGGTTGCACAAGCCTCCATTGAGAGGATACCTGCCCATTAATAATAATTAGCGCATTTTCCACAAAGAATTGTCTCGTATTTTTATCAAGTGTATAAGCATTATTTGACGATGTAAAGCAGCAATTATTGCTACCTGTTTTGTGTATGATAATCACTTGTAAAAATTAACGTCAGTTATTACATATTCAGCCGTCGTCCATTAAATAATTTCCGCGTCCATATTCCAATGACCTATTCCATATAACAGCGTTATCACCAAATTAACAAAAATAACAATAATCATATACATGTAGTATACATAAACATATTAAGCTGATTTCTTGCAAGAGAGAAGAATAAAAGTCGAATGCGGCCATCTCGTGTTTTCGCATTTTTGCATCGGTAATAGTAACGCGAAAACGTAAAAATCAGGCGCGAAAACTCGAACATGCGAATACACGATAACGCCACGCGAAAACGCGAAACGTATTTCGCCTCGTGTTTTCGCGATTTCGCGTTACTGTTACCGATGCGAAAATGCGAAAGCACGAGATGATCGCATCCGGCTTCCATAGAGAAGCGGTCGACAGTTTTCAAAGATGCCGACAATACATCATTATGTTATAAAAATATCAAATCCGTATCGCTGATCAGTTTTCAGGATATATCCGGACCCAGTAATGCATCCTTATGCCAGTCGCAATTCGATTGCCGTAGATATAACATGGACTCAGCATTGACGGAATAATTGTTCGGTTGAATACAGCTAATAAGTATGAATGTTCAACGCAGCTGATCTGCAAGTTCAAGAGTGACGCACATCTAACCTTCAAGTCAACTTTGTTATTCTATATATTCAATTTTATAAGCATATCGGTTTATTATTTTGGGTATAAAGCAGAAAATTTTAAATCGGTTAATAGCAGTAACATAAACATTTTAATATGTCGCATGGTTTATAACAGGCTCTTTACGTAGTGATATACCAAAGGCTAGAGGTATACAGCGTAACCGTCCTAAATCAACGAGCGCATGCATGAATTATGGAAAGAATCGAAATAGGTTTACAGCATATTCAAAACAGGAGCAGTAAGATTGTTTATGTATACAATGATTGTCTTTTTGAATTTGGTGCTAATACTGTTATATGGAATATGGAATAGGTCTTTGGACGCGGATATTCTCTAATGGACGACGGCTGGATTATGAATGACGGACTAGACGCTTGTAATTGGTACGGAATTTATACATTATCTCTCCTCTTAAAATGGCATTGTCTTAATATCTTAGGCATTGATTATTCTTGGGTATTGGTTATTCTTAGTATTTATACATTATTGTTACCACTCTTTTTGAGAAGCCTATAAATGGTACTCCCTCCCGTACATGTTGGTCATTCCTTAAATTAAAAACAAAATTTAATGCAGCAGTAAATATTGATTCTGGAGTCATTCTACGTGCAAGACATTATTCCCTGAAATAACTTGAACCAATAATTAAACGCAACATGAAATCAAGAAGTCAATATGGCAAATGATCTCTATGATGATTTGTATCTCAGCCACATTTATATCGTAGATGTTCGTGTGGACATCGTGTATGACATGACTACACGGACTCTAGCACCTGCTTGAGGAATGCAAGATATAGATATTCAACAGCAATGATGTAATAACCCTGATAGATGAACTATGTGACCTTTAGATAGGATAAACGGTCCAAATGGGAAAACTATTAGTAAAGTGCAATTTCTCATTCAGAACACGTCTGTGAGGCCTGACGCCGACTTAGCGCTTCATTCTCCATCATGTCAACAACCCCTGTCACAAAATACAATCACAACAGGGCAAGCCTCGGGGACGAAATGCCCACCAGCCGAATCTCCCCATATACAGGTAAAAATTAAACGCAACATGCAACAAGACGTGCAGTGTTGCTCTGCTATGTCAGTTTGCAATTGAGCAATTCAATAGAGTAGACTAATCAATATTGCCTTCCCGGACTAGACCTCTAGATCTGAAGGCTATCTTCATCAGACGTCAGATTCTTGATTTTCACGCTGAATCCGACACAACCATTTGGTAGCTGCAATAATATTGTAAAAGTTCGTTTATTCCAACTGGGACATCTTTTATATTAAATTTACTGTTATCGAAACATCTTAAAAGCAGAAAATTTTAAATCGGTTAGTAACAGTAACATAAACATTTTAATATGTCGCATGGTTTATAACAGGCTCTTTACGTAGTGATATACCAAAGGCTAGAGGTATACAGCGTAACCGTCCTAAATCAACGCGCGCATGCATGAATTATGGAAAGAATCGAAATAGGTTTACAGCATATTCAAAACAGGAGCAGCAAGATTGTCCTAGCCATTTATCATCGCTTAACGTCCAGACTTTTGCTGCATTAGGTGAGCTCACAGATTTAGTTTACTTGCTTTATAGAATGGTGCTGGGGCCGTGTGGTCATGTCATTGAATATGTCCACGTGAAAATCCACAATGTATGCGTGGCTTGAATCATCCCAGGAGATATGCAGTCAGTATAATTGTCTGTAGGGTCGTATGACTTCTCGTCATTACGCCAGAATCGTTTTCCACCACCCTTTTAATGTTGCGATTTTTGTTAATTTGATGTTATCTCCCGGATTCAATGTTAAATTGAAACGTTGGTCATATACATATCCTTGAATTTTAGAGTACCTACCCACTTCTAAATGCTACAAGAGATTCTTGAGAGAAATCGGTTTGTTGTATACGTTTTAATGTGTGTATGTTTTAATATGTTGGATTAATAACTTATTAACTTGAATACTTAGAATTTTGTTTGATTTTCGCCATATTGCTGAAATATTGCTGAACGCGACGTTAAACCTTGATTCTCTCTCTCTCTCCTACTGGATAAAGTTATACTCATTTTCATCTGAGTAATCAGAGCTATACCATCACAGCGTCTCTACTCAAAGTTTCTCAAATTTGGCGATACATATCGCATGTTGATAGCCAAATACGTGCGTGGGTCTATGGCGTAATATAATTCCGCTTAACCCGGGGCTAGGGGCCGTATGAACCCATGTACTTCAATATCTTCATGGTGTTCATATGATCAGCAGTAACAATGAAAGAGTGACTGAGATACATAATTCTCTATATGACGACTTTACACGCATATCAATTGAATTACGAATACTGATAAGTGATACTGATTTGATATTTTTGGAACATCATGTTTTGCCGGCATCATTGAAAATTGTTGACGGCTTCTCTCTTGCGGGAAGCTAGAGTGTGTTTCTGTTTACTACGATTTTTTAAAAAAATTGTGCTGAGCCTGTTATATGGAATAAGTCTTCGGATTACGGACGCGGAGATTCTTTAATAGACGACCGCTAAATAATGAATGACGGACCAGATGCTTGTAATCTGAATGTAGATGAAGGTAATATCGTGAAGATGATACGAATATGTGGATATACAAATATACTGTGACATGCAAAGCTGCGTCGCATGGAAGAAACTCATCAACCTGAAGAGGTACCAGCTGCTCGATTAACTCCTTCTGTTAGTCCGGTGGCTTGAGGTCCAGATCACTGGAAAAAAACACCATATCTCATTACAACAGTCAGACTGAGTGATCTGCACGTGCAATTTCGTCTCTGTTATTTTGAGTATTTCTGGGGTTTAAAGCTGGTATTATTCCAGATTTCCTGTGTAGGATTTTTCGTGAACGATTTTGGCATCTGTGCATGGTAAAATTTTGAGTTGATTCGTCAGATTTTTGCTGTTCCGGTGGTTTTTTTTGTTTGTCTGCCCGTTTAGGTTGACCTTGATCACAATTTTCCTTGTGTAGGTAGATGGCGCTCTATTGAATATAATACGGTCATACGGGGCTTTTGAAGGCACTGTTGATATACATTTGCGTACACTTCGCCATCCATAAGATGGCTTGCGAATCGTGTGTCTCCATTATCGCGGAGCGATATCCAGTACTTTACCGGATTCTGTTCGGCCTTCATCCGGCGGAGAACAGACCCGAGAAATCTGATGAATTACAGGTTTTCATACCACTTCTGAAACAGATATTGCCTGGGCTTAAAAAATATATAGGTATGTATAACTTTCGTTTCATCCAAGAGGTGTGGTGAATCTGAAATTTGGAACAAGTAGATCATCACATGACTCGAAAATGGCGAGTTGCGTTGGGGTTACGTCGGTAGACTTTAGCTGATTGGCTGACGAAGTCACGTGGTATTGATTTATGGAAATTCCATCCTGCAGTTGCCGAAAGTAGGCTGAACATGGATACACACGATTCCAGGGTCAATCTTACCGCGTATAGATGACCGAGATGGTTACAGGTTGTGTTGATATATAGTGCGGCTATTTGTAAACTCTTGACAACTGTTATTATTTTCTTGTTTGTTTGTTCAAATTAATCTTTTCTGGAGCTCCCTGGGTCTATAATTATTTTTTAGTGCTGTGACAATCAAACCGTGAGAAATCAGCATTTTCCTTGTGTAGGTAGATGGCGCTGTATTGAATATAACGATGTCATGTGCATGCGCGTACCTGCCAACTTCCTGATGTTTGCTCACCTGACAAAAATGCTTTAAATTTAAGTTTTTGATAGGGATTTGGGCGTAAATTGAATGTAAGTAGTAGGTTAAACCTCCCGTTTCTCTGCCGAAGGCTTAACAATAATGTCAGACGTAGATCTTGTACTGATATCTGTTGACACGTCGACCGAACTATTATCCCCCCAAAATGACACAGGAGAGGTCAACGTGACCAACAACAACAACATACAGTCTAATGAGAACTCCGCTGTATCAAACATTATATTGTCCGGTAAGTCTGTATGTCATGAAGTTACAACACTGCATCCAAATTTTGTGCTAAACCCGGGGAAATCGAATGCACCGGTGGTGGCACACATGTGCTTTTCAACTTGTAATTTCAATGCTGGCACTTACGAACTTTTCAAAACCAACTGTGAGCCTTACTTCACCAAGCTCGAGACAGAAAATACTCACTTGAGGTTTAATCAGCCTGTGTCGAAGGACAAAAAGGAAAATGTGACAGGCAAAATATACAGACTTATGTTCACAGTAAACCTATATCACACAACCTCTTCAGCATTTATCAATGGTAAAGAGGAGACCAGTTTTTGCCGTGACCATCTTGAGCGAATACTAAATTTCTCTGGTTCAGGATCCCTGGTACAAGCCCAGCAGGTGAACAGGGGAATAGAGCAGTGCCTAGGCAATTTACCTGTACCTAATGAGTGTGACCCCCAGTCCGGATCTCACAGCATGGATAACGCATGTACTAACAATTCTTCTGGAGGAGTACCTGAAGACACATGCCCTAAGTGTCTATCTGTTTGTAGTGATGGGAAGTCAATCCAGTGCTCTATGTGTTTGAAGTGGCTCCATCAGTCTTGTGGATCGATATCAGATGCTTCTTATGAAGAGCAGACTGACAATATAGACTCGATGTACATCTGCTCACTACCATTGCCACCAGACACAGGGGATCTCGTGAAAAGTAACGGTAAGCGACTGATGGGCCTGCGTACTGCAGCAAAAACGTCGACACGATCTGGTAGGCCCAGTCATTCTCGGCCAGAGTCATCCCTGGGTTTGACAACTGCAGTAAAATTGTTAGAAATGAAACTGAGTCACACAAATAACAATGTTGTCTCCTCTCGTGACTCGACACAGATATCACTAACAAAGTTCCAGAGTGAGATTACTAGCCTCTGTGCCTCACGTGGCGAAACTCGTACTTCACTTACTAAGCCCCAGGATGAAATGACCAGTCTTCGCGTCTCTCGTGACGAAACTTATGCATTGCTAACCAAGCTTCAGGATGAGATGGCCAATCTTCGACGTGAACATGAAGCATTCATAACCGCCTTCCGGGAAGATCTCTGTGGAAAATAGAATCATTATCTGACAATATCAATGATTCTGGAGTGCAATTCCATAAGTGCTACTCAGTACAAGAAACTCAAAACGTCGATGAGTTGGCAATTCTCAGCCACCAGATTAACGATCTTCAGAAGCAAAATGGGGCCTTACAGGACAGTGTGACAACGCTGAAGCAGTGATGTCGCAAGTTAGAGGACAGTTTGTCCAAACCATGTCAGCTAGCTCTCTAAACCGCCAAAGAAAATATTTAATCCCAGTGGACCCGAAACAAATCTCTGTGGTTCCGACAGACCCCCACAAGTCTAGTTCAACTGCTATTGCTCATCCACGTCGGACCATGAAAGTCCCCCTATCAAAGGGAAGTGCTCCCATGAAAGATCTTAATCCGCGACGTATAGATTCATCGGAAGACACCACTATTAAAACTTTACGAGGGGCTATGGTCCCTGACCTGACCACATACATTGTGTTTCAGGGTGCATTGGGGAGTTCTCAAACTGTTACTATGCAAATTGGGTCTAATGATTGTAGTTCCAGCTATGATAACAACACTCGAGAGAGTCAAATCCATGATCTGATCGACCAGTGTCGAGCTAAATTTCGAAGAGTTCAGTTATTTTTCTGCTCCCCACTTCTACGACGGGGGAGGCCGGGGAAATTTATAATTCTAACATCTTGTCGCTCATCTCTCAGCTTCGACTATCTGCAGAAACTCCAGGTGTATATACCTGTCAAACCAGGGTCGCTTCGTTGACTGGCACAATTACAAGCGTCTAGTCCGTCATTCATAATCCAGCCGTCATCCATTAGAGAATATCCGCGTCCATAATCCAAAGACCTATTCCATTTTCCATATAACAGTATTTGCACCAAATTCAAAAAGACAATCATAGTATACAAAAACATAGGCTTGTTTCCTGCAAGAGAGAAGCGGTCAACAGTTTTCAATGATGCCGGCAAGACATCATGATGTTCCAAAAATATCAAATCCGTATCGCTGATCAGTATTCTTAATCCATAATATTCGTTGTAAAGTCGGCATCTAAAGAATGATGTATCTCAGTCACGCTTTGATTGTGCCTGTTCATATGAGTACCATGAGGTTCTTGAAGTACATGGGTTCATACGGCCCCTAGCCCCGGGTTAAGCGGAATTAGACACAAGTTACGAAACGTAGCGCCATAGATCTTGCACGCTACGTTCGTATTTTGCTATCAGCATGCGATATGTATCGCCAAATTTGAGAAACTTTGAGTGTAGGCGCTTGGTGGAATAGCCCTGTTTTTTAAGTTTCTGCACCAGTGTTTTGTGACGTTGATTAAAATCGTCACATTTAACACAGTATCTAGCAAATGCTACTAAGCGAGATATGTATACGCCATATGCAGGTCCCACTGGAATATTACTGTCCAGAAAGGGATAGTTTACGATGTCGAAATTGTAATCATCTCTTTTGTTCGACGAGAGAGAATGCCCACTTCATTTTTATAGAGATATAGATCTAAATATGATGTGCCTGTAGGGCTATCTGTAGTTTCCTTCAAATCCAGTGAAGGTGGATATATATCCTCCACTGCCTCATTTATATAGCGATTATCCACAGCGAGAAGATCGTCTATATAGCGTTTGGTGAATGAGAAGGAACGGGCTTTGAATGGATCGGTTTTTGAAAGCGCCTGCATATAGTCATATTCATAAGAGAACAGATACAGGGCAGCCAACAGGGGTGGCCTCTGGACCACCTTTACAGTGATGCCACTCACCTAAATGACAGGGGTACTGCCGCGTTTGATCAAGGATCTCGCAAACCAATCTACCGACCCCGACTTTCAAATTTAGCATCAGACAGTGCACCATCTTTCCCGATGCCAAATCCATCATCCAGTGCATCATCTGGTCGGCTACCCACCAGTTAATCGGCGGGTCGGCTACCCACCAATTAATCATCCTACAAATCATCAACCTCGACAATCAGTGAGTCCCCTTCTCACTTGTCAAATTCAACAGTCAGTGCCGCTGCGACATCTTGTCAGCTGTCAGACCTACCGAATCCACCATCCAGTGTACCATCTGATCGGCTACGAAACAGTTCATCTTACCAGTTATCAATCTCGACTGTCAGTAAATCCCCTTCTCACCTGTCAAATCCACCAATCAGTGCGCCCCCTTATCAGCCAACCAGTGTGCCATCCTGCCAGCTACCAAACCCGGCTCCTAGTTACCCATTTTCCAGCCAGCCATCTCCGGGGCCCCAAGTTCTACAATCAGTCAACCTATCCAACCTATGGACCCACCCTTCAAGGAACTGTGGCTGACCCACATGTATCACTGTTAAACAATCGTCCCATTCCACAGAACCATGTTACACTCCAAACATCTGTCTTCCCCTTTAATATGACTGGTTCACAACTCTCGCCATCGGCATCTGCGTTCCAGCGATATCTTTCGTAGCAGTTTTCACCCAATCCCTATCAGACCACACCCTGGTTCATGCCTATGGCTAATTAGTACAAGTAGTTCTCACTGGATATGGTTGATCATCTATTGAATTGTACATTCTAGCATACCATGAATGTCACAGGTACAGTATTATCAGATTAATCACAGTTAGCCTATAAATACATTTTGCCGCCAAATAATTCTAAAATTTACATTGCTCATTCAATATATTTTAAGTGTAATTCTAAACCAATTCATTGTAAATGATGGACTTGGCGAAGTAGCTGTATTTCAGAATACAATGAAGTTCTTAATAAAATTTTAACTCATAAACTCTTAATTATTAAATTAGGAATCCCTTTGCAACACATTAGATTTAATTGCAACACATAGATTTGAACGTATCAATGCCACTCAATGATTCCTAATTGTTGCTATATTTATTGAATGTCTCATATTTCTGCAATTATCAGATGCTGTAATTCCATTGTACATGTATAATGTCATTCTGCAACATGTCAAATGATTCTCCATGATTCTAATTCTCCATGATCTCCAAATGTCACCTATGACTTAACTTCAATAATAGTTGCATAAGTATAATAAGATGTATGCACTTTTGTGATGCACTGGATAAAATTTATCTCATCAAATTGTGTGCATTGTATAAATGTTTGTGCTGTGCATGCATGTATGTTGCTGTCATAACTCATATCCACTATCACTGATGTTGAGGACGCTACAGCATGGCGGACATAATGGGTCATCTGATCTTAGACTGTTTGGATGAATGAGGGAGGGGGGGGGGGTGTCATTGTGTTGTGAAGAGATCAAAATAACTTGAAGCTGATCCCAACCTGTGCATTATGCTAGTATAGCGTCTCATTAATATCATGCCTTATCAGTCATTTGTATGTAACCAACATGTTTATAGTGAAAATAATGGTATCTATCCCTCACTATATTTTACCTCTGAACTTACTATTTGATTTATATTTTTTCCCCCAGACATAAATGGCTATCACGATAAATTTTTGGAATGCCCAAGGGTTAGTAAATAAGTTAAAAGACTGTGGTCAATTGGATGATATAATGAACATTGTACAACATTCTGATTTTATTGCATTTAGTGAGACTTGGTTTTCTTCAGATGTGGAATCCAAAAAGTACGATTTCTCCCTCTCTGGTTATGAGGGATTACATAGTTGTCGATATGCCGGATCTACGGGCACTGGCTCTTCCGATATAGCTGCCGCCTCCAGAGGTGGGGTGTCCCTTTATTTTAAAACTAAGCATAAAGAGGTCATCACCCCCTCTGTGTAGTCTGAAAGGCGAGTCGATGTGGATAAAACTGGATAAAACTAAGCTAAAGTTGAAGAAAGACATTGTGATCACGACTCATTCCTACATCTTGAGCAGTCAGATGCACGCTACTCTGATAAGGATGATGTATTTATATGTGGTGATTTTAATGCTAGAACGGGTGTGCAACCTGATTACATTCAGGATATTGTATCATTGTCATTCGCCACTTCCTGATTTACATCAACTCAGTGACAAAGGCCCGAAACAATAAAGACAAAATTATAAATTCTTTTGGCAGGTCTCTCATTGAGTTCTGTCGAAGTACTAACCTGAGGTTTTTAAATGGTCGAACGTTAGGTGACAGCTTTGGTAATCTAACATATTTCACGTATAATGGCTTTAGTACAGTAGACTATGCCATATGCATCCAATCTCTATTTATTGATGTTGCCTCACTTGTTGTTTGCCCCTTTCCTAACTATCCGATCATTGTCCAGTCAAAGTTACAATACAAAGGCATGATAGTGTAACGGTTAACCGTTTGTGTATAGGACTGTTCGAATCAGAGGGGGGCGTGTCACCGCTGGAAGGGTGGAAGAGCCCGTGATGGAGGAGCCAGTGGTCGGAAATGCATTCCCCCGTATTTCTCGCTTACCAGAGCGAGATAGGTGTTGCCCTTTATGTGGAACATTCTTTACGAATTATGGAATGGGATGTCATTCCCATTTATGGACTATGAACTATAATTTTGCTGTGAAGGCGAGTTTCCGGGTTTCGCAACGTCTCCGGGGGGGCGGGGGAGGGTGGAGAAGAGCGCCGGGTATATAAGCTCGTGTAGACACTGGGAGCAAAGTCAGACCAGAAAGACAGAGCTGGAGGAAGCACGTCCAGGTACAGCCTGCAACTTCGGATTTTGGCGCAATTTACGGTTGGGCCGTAAATGCAGTTGTTTTGGCCTGGGAGTCTAAAAGCTTGTAAACTCCTGTAGTTAGTGTAACCTGTAAAAACACGCCAATCCAATGAGAATTTGCCAGCTCGCATTTTCGGTGTGGAAACGTGTTTGTGGTTACACTATAGTTTAGGATTACAAGCGTCTAGTCCGTCATTCATAATCCAGCCGTCGTCCATTAGAGAATATCCGCGTCCATAATCCAAAGATCTATTCCATTTCCATATAACAGTTTTAGCACCAAATTCAAAAAGACAATCATAGTAACACGACAGCGTGGCGTGTCTAGTATAGTTGTGGGGTATTCTATAATACTGTAATGAGACATATTTTTGCCCGTAGCACATTCTGGCAATTTGCATGGTCTGACTTCGGTATAGAATAAGGCTTTTAGGTCTATACCAGTAGGTTGATAATTTCGACACTGTTTTGCTGAGTTAATCCCGCGGCACTGGGACTAGAGTCGCAATATTTACGTGTCGATCTTGTTGACCGTGAAGCGGTATATGACGATAGATAGGGATTCCCTCCACCCCCAGAAATATGCAACTGCACTAAATACAGAGATAAATAAGCCAAACTTCCCCTGCCATAATCCAACGACGTATCGTGTAGCCTGTTTATTCGGCGCAGACGGCCGTGCAACGCTATACGGGACGAAAACGGTCGCAGTTATTACAGCCGGGCGGTGCGGTCAAGGCACAGGCGGGCGAGCTGTTTTCGTCGAGAAACATCGGTAAACTGGGCCGGACGCTTCGGGGGCACGAAGGGTCGCAGACAGTTACACAGACGGCGTATAGCTGGCAAAAGACAAGTTACGGATACAGATCACAGATCACACAAGAAAGACACACAGATCACAGATTATACAGTAAAGAAAGATACAGAACACAGATTCCACAAGAAGGATATGTGTATTTATCACACAATAATGAAAGATGCACAGAACCCAGCCAACACAGTAAAAGTCAAGAAATACAGATCAGAGACAGTACAGTATTATACATAGATTACAGCCCATACAGAAAAGACAAAGCCAAGATACAAGGTACAGCACAGACAGACTTCTCCTCCCGAGAAACGCCGATAGACGGTGGAATTGGAGAAATCTGCGACCGGGTCGCGGAAGGTCGCAGAAGGTCGCAGAAATCTGCGACCGGGTCGCAGAGGGTCGCAGAAGCTTGCGACCAGGTCGCAGGGGGTCGCCAACGACAGTTGACATACAGTCATGATGTTTCATTGGTACCAGATGAAATGGTAATACAATATATACCCAAGTAATTGTCCTGACGGTCACGGAGAGTGAGTGGTGCGTGGTACTTACCTGAGAGATCGTCGTGAAGTTGTGTAGTCACCGGCCGGGCTATAGACGGGTCGCAGCAGCCGGAAAGGTTGAGACGCCGGGCTATACTTACTTGTGCGGGAAGCAGACTGGTGAGCTGACAAGTTAGGGTCAGGCTCCGACAACTGGGGGTGAAGAAAACGCCGGGTTGCCACATCTCTGGAGAGAGCGTCACTGCCGTGACGTTCCAACGCCTGGGGGTTGTCCCTGGAGAGAGCGTTACCGCGTAACGTTCCAACGGGCCGTGACGTTTCAGCGACTTGGTGCCATATCTGGAGAGAGCGTCACTGCCGTGACGTTCCAACGCCTGAGGGTATATATATATATTGGGGAGAACGTTACCGCCGTAACGTTCCAACGGGCCTTGACGTTTCAACGACTGGGTGTCGTATCTGGAGAGAGCGTTATATCCTTAACGTTCCGACGACGGGGTGCCATCCCTGGAGAGAGCGTTACATCCGTAACGTTCCAACGACGGAGGAAGAGAAGGGCCAGCAGCCAGGCCGGCCTTATACCCAGAAGAGAAGGGCCAGCAGCCAGGCCGCCCTTATCGCGCATAGACATGAAGCACTATATTAACTATAAGGCTATATGCATACACCCCCATATATATTATTGATATATATAACATCAAGCTTAACTGCACACACTCTCTTCTATTGTCCACATACACATCAAGGGTACGTATCCGTTAACCTTATATGCACACACCAAGTGTACGTATCCGTTAACTTTATATGCACACACCCTCTCATATCACGTGTATATATACGTCAAGTTTATTTGCATACACTCTCCTAGTGTCTGTACATATATGTAAATATCATAACGTTACATCTCCTTAGACATTCTGTCTAAGCCACGCGGTTCTACGCTATTATTTGTAACCGCGTATACTATTTGTGCAGAATATACCATATAGACCTTTACATTAGAGTCAGTCATCCTATAGGGTTGTGATCATCTCTTCGAGCCCCGGATCTCTACTAGTGAAGGGGTTAACGACGGTGACGGGCAGAATGCCAGTGGGCAATCCCGGTTATTGATTCGTTTTCTCGTAAACACCACGACTGGTCCTGCTCGTACACGTTACACGTAGAAAACTGGTGGCAGCGGTGGGATCTGGCCTGATCTACAACAGAAGAGAACAACCGACTACTAGAGATGACCGACAAAGACGTACCGACAACGCCGGATAGCGAGGTTGAGGATGAGCGCGAGGAAGTGGCCGAGGGTGAGGCAGCCCCCACACACGCGACGACGACCCGCGGTCGGCGAGTAGTGAAGCCTCGCAGGCTACACGATTACGTACTGTTGTCCCAGCCCCTGCCCCGTGAAAGGAGTAGTTCATCACTGAATAAAGCCAACATGAGTGGTAGAGCCAAGAAGCCTCGCCGGGACGAGAGCAGAAGCCCGAAGGAGACGAAGGGGCGGGACGCCCGGAAGGAGGCTGAGCGGGACCAGACGCTCCTGTGCCCCCATTGTCCGGCGACCTTTTCAAGGCACAAGCGGCTGACCGAACACTGCAAGCGAAAGCACGGATGGGACGGTAACTGGGGAAGGCCGATGCCCCGGAGACGGGACATCGCGGTGTAGGGCGATGTCGTTGGTCGCTTTCTAGCTCTCATGTGTCCCTGCCAGGAGGAACCGGGGGTCCCCATTTCCCTCCCAGTCGGCATTCCCCGGGATCCAGAGGAGACCGTGCTGGGGACCGGAGTAACAGTCGCCGTCGTAGGCCCCGGAGCCGCGGCCCGTGGGTATGGTGCCTCCATGCGAGAGGCGATGTCAGAGCTCCCGAGGTTGGTGCTGCATCCGCCCGTGGCTGAGTTCAGTGGGGACGACAGCGAGGACGACACCGACGAAGGCGAGGGGGTTGGTGCGTGCGGCACTTCTGAGGGGTCGGGACGAGCCACCGACCGGGTCCAGAGCACGCCTGCAGCGGAGGCCAGACCGGCGCAGAGTCCACTGAGCCTGGACGCGGCCCGACCCCAGCGTGTGCTGGTGCACCGCACCAAGCTATATGTGGATTCAGTCCGAGATCGCCAGGGGCGTGAGTGGCGGAAAGTCTATGACAAGTGGACATGGACGGAGGAGCACAGCCTGCATGAGGGGAAACCCGACCCCTCCAACTGAGCGAGTAGCTCGGAGACCTAATGTCGTGGGGCGGCTCTGATAGTACGCCCGCCCGCGACGGACCTGGAGAGGAAGTTTGTTGGACCTGATGTCGTGGTGGCCCGGCCAGACCGCCGGAGGGCGGCCGCCTTGTGATTTCGCCGGCCCTGATGGCCCGTAATTGGCGAGCAGTTTTGTTTAAATTGATTCGGACTGTACAACTGGAACTGTAACGCCACCCTGGACGGAGGGGCCCGTACGGCCATGACGGGGACGTCATGATTTGGAAAGACGGGGGCAGTGTAACGGTTAACCGTTTGTGTATAGGACTGTTCGAATCAGAGGGGGGCGTGTCACCGCTGGAAGGGTGGAAGAGCCTGTGATGGAGGAGCCAGTGGTCGGAAATGCATTCCCCCGTATTTCTCGCTTACCAGAACGAGATCGGTGTTGCCCTTTATGTGGAACATTCTTTACGAATTATGGATTGGGATGTCATTCCCATTTATGGACTATGAACTGTAATTTCGCTGTGAAGGCGATTTTCCGGGTTTCGCAACGTCTCCGGGGGGGTGGAGAGGGGCGCCGGCTATATAAGCTCGTGCAGACATTGGGAGCGGGGTCAGACCAGAAAGACAGAGCTGGAGGAAGCACGTCCAGGTACAGCCTGTAACTTTCGATTTTGGCGCAATTTACGGTTGGGCCGTAAATGCAGTTGTTTTGGCCTGGGAGTCTAAAAGCTTGTAAACTCCTGTAGTTAGTGTAACCTGTAAAAACACGCCAATCCAATGAGAATTTGCCAGCTCGCATTTTCGGTGTGGAAACGTGTTTGTGGTTATACTATAGTTTAGGAAACACGTCTGTGTAGCGTGCATATTGTAGTCTGGGGCATTCTTTAATACTGTAATGAGACATGCATTGTCGCGTAGCACGTTCCGGCAATTTGCATGGTCTGACTTCAGTATAGAATAAGGCTATCAGGTCTATACCAGTAGGTTGATAATTTTGACACTGTTTTACTGAGCTAATCTCGCAGCACTGGGACTAAAGTCGCAATATTTATGTGTCGATCTTGTTGATCGTGAAGCGGTATATGACGATAGATAGGGACTCCCTCCACCCTCAGATAATACGCCACGTTACGGTAAATACAGAGCGAAATAAGCCAAACTCCCACTGCCATAATACAACGACGCAGACGGCCGTGCAACGCTATACGGGCGAGAACGAGCACCGTGATTACAGCCAGGCGGAGCAAGTCAAGGTACAAGGCGGGCGAGCTGCTTTCCTCGAGAAACGTCGGTAAATCGTGTATTCCGGGGGCCCAGCAAAAAGGTCGCAGACGGCTACACGGACGGCGTCCAGCTGGAAAGAGACAAGTACAGATCACAGATCTTACAGGACAGAAAGATACAGCACACAGAGCACCCAAGAAAGATACAGAACACAGAGCACACAAGAAAGAAACACAGATCACAGATTATCAACAATACAAGAAAATCAAGACACACAGATTACAAACAGTACAGCAAAAGTCCAGATTACAGATGACAGTACAGTAGTATACAAGGCACAGATTACAGCCCATACAGAAAAGACAAGCCAAGATACAAGGTACAGCACAGACAGACTTCTCCTCCCGAGAAACGCCGATAGACGGTGGAATTGGAGAAATCTGCGACCGGGTCGCGGAAGGTCGCAGAAATCTGCGACCGGGTCGCAGAGGGTCGCAGAAGCTTGCGACCAGGTCGCAGAGGGTCGCCAACGACAGTTGACACACATTCATGATGTTTCATTGGTACCAGATGAAATGGTAATACAATATATACCCAAGTAATTGTCCTGACGGTCACGGAGAGTGAGTGGTGCGTGGTTCTTACCTGAGAGATCGTCGTGAAGTTGTGTAGTCACAGGCCGGGCTATAGACGGGTCGCAGCAGCCGGAAGGGTTGAGACGCCGGGCTATACTTACCTGTGCGGGAAGCAGACTGGTGAGCTGACAAGTTAGGGTCAGGCTCCGACGACTGGGGGTGAAGAACACGCCGGGTTGCCACGTCTCTGCAGAGAGCGTCACCGCCGTGACGTTCCAACGACTGGGTGTCGTATCTGGAGAGAGCGTTACCGCGTAACGTTCCAACGGGCCGTGACGTTTCAGCGACTTGGTGCCATATATGGAGAGAGCGTCACTGCCGTGACGTTCCAACGCCTGAGGGTATATATATATTGGGGGAGAACGTTACCGCCGTAACGTTCCAACGGGCCTTGACGTCTCAACGACTGGGTGTCGTATCTGGAGAGAGCGTTATATCCTTAACGTTCCAACGACTGGGTGTCGTATCTGGAGAGAGCGTTATATCCTTAACGTTCCAACGACGGGGTGCCATCCCTGGAGAGAGCGTTACATCCGTAACGTTCCAACGACGGAGGAAGAGAAGGGCCAGCAGCCAGGCCGCCCTTATCCCCAGAAGAGAAGGGCCAGCAGCCAGGCCGCCCTTATCGCGCATAGACATAAAGCCCTATATTAACTATAAAGCTATATGCATACACTCCCATATATATATATTATTGACATATAACACCAAGCTTAAACTGCACACATTCTCTTCTATTATCCACATACACACCAAGTGTACGTATCCGTTAACCTTATATGCACACACCAAGTGTACGTATCCGTTAACCTTATATGCACACACCAAGTGTACGTATCCGTTAACTTTATATGCACACACCCTCTCATATCACGTGTATATATACGTCAAGTTTATTTGCATACACTCTCCTAGTGTCTGTACATATATGTAAATATCATAACGTTACATCTCCTTAGACATTCTGTCTAAGCCACGCGGTTCTGCGCCATTATTTGTAACCGCGTATACTATTTGTGCAGAATATACCATATAGACCTTTACATTAGAGTCAGTCATCCTTATAGAGTTGTGATCATCTCTTCGAGCCCCGGATCTCTACTAGTGAAGGGGTTAACGACGGTGACGGCCAGAATGGCAGTGGGCAATCCCGGTTATTGATTCGTTTTCTCGTAAACACCACGACTGGTCCTGCTCGTACACGTTACAGTACCGAACATATGTGAAGCTATCATGGTTCACCGTAACATTCAGTCCGTTGATTGACAGTTGCCGCCGACGACAAGTTGTACATTGCATAGTGATTGACAGATAGAGAGAAGAAATGTGCATTCCTGTGAGTCGGCTGCCTGTGGACAAAAACCCCGCCTTACAATACCATCTCCTTTCATAACATGAACAGCTACAATCATAGCGTGACTGGGATACAAATCATCACGGAGATTTCGCAGTTGTGGAGATATTGCTCCTGCTTCATACGATTCCCACGTACGACTAGCAGCTCTGCAAATTTCACATTTGTAGAGATATTGTGAGGCGGTCTACCCCTACCTACCCCATGCACGTGAGAATAACTACTCTGCAAAGTTTGCATTTGTGGATATTTTGTGGAGTGATCTGCTCCATACCATCCCCACGTATGATTAGCAGCTCTTCAAATTTCACATTCTTGGCGATATTGTGGGGCGGTCTGCCGCATACTTACCCCACGTACGCGTAGCCATCCCACAAATTCCACATTTGTTGGGATGTTGTGGGGCTGCCTGTCCCATGCTATCCCAGCATCTGACAAAATGTTGGTTCATTCCGCACCGGGTCGCCGGGTCATCCCCACATGTTGAGGATCCGCGGTGCAGAAGCGAGACAACCACCTCGCTGCATAGGGGTCTAATAATACCCCAGCCACCAGTCAGATTTTTGGACTGGATTCCGGGCCGCGCGCCCATCGCCGGATGGGACATCATATATAGTAAAATAGACGTTTGCCGAATATTTCGATTACTTTTCAAGTCTGCATAATACCTCTGTTGACCTAGCGTTAAAAGGAATTATCTGGAGATTATTTTCCCTGTTTATCTGGACAGAGCATATGAAAAGTAGTTCGCTCATGTGCAAAACTGAAGGAGGTGTTCGGCCGGATTCAAACTGAATCGTGCGTACGTGGGTTTCCCCCTATACGCCATAGCAACATAGTAAAGGTCAACTTCCGCTATTGAAGGCAGGGATTATAAATGAGCCTTTGAAATGGAGCATGCGCTGTGGGGAGGATGAAGCGGGGATACTGATGTGCATGAAATTCATGGGAGACGATCAGAGACTGCACTTGCCTTGAATAAGACCAATGTGAATGTTACCGTATCCCTACATATTTCCCCACATACTCTTTCCTACACTACCATCACACGATCCCATAGCATGCACCACACAATCCCCACATCTTCCCAGCATATTGCTTTGTAAAGGCCCATTCTCACGATACGATTTGTGGTACCAACTCGGCAGGGGAATCCCCCGATTTGTAGCATGCAACTAATCGCATGAAATAGAACCTGTGTAGCATGCGACTAAAATCGTAGGAGCGATCTCACGATGCAACAGAGTTGTATGCTACAAGTTGTTACTACAAATCGCATCTTGAGAATGGGACTTAAGGAGTGACTGCCAATCTTCAGCGGAACAGTGGGAAGTTTAGGATATTTGAGAAGACTCTCTGTGGAGGGGGGCTTTCTGTCTGATTTGATAAGGTCGTAAGTGGGGTGGGGCGATATAGTTCCAGGAGGAAGAATTGGGAGCTGAAAAGTCATGAATTGACACTACATATACTTTTGATCATATTTGCATTACCTCCCCGGATTCTAGTATTATATACGGCTCTGCGTGCAGATTATGCACCACAACAACCGCCCGTTTCTGTGGACCCATTCGGATTTTCGGTCTGCTGTGAATAAACAAGGACTGAAATATTAAGGTAAGATCATACAGTATCGAGTTATTTCATTGTTTGTGATGAACGGCCTCGGCAAATATGAGCCGTCCAGTATTTTCCCAACAAATACGACTGGTTCATTAATGGCTTGGGGCCGGAGCCTTGTTCGCAATTCATGCAGGTAGTATGGAGCAAGGGCCCCTGCACCGGAGCTTCCGGCCGGTATCCAGTGAGCTGCATGGTTGATTATTATAGTTTCGTTCGTTTTTTCGTTGGGTTTTATGGCGATTCAAAACTCTACTGATTCTTATGTATCCCAGATATACGGAACTTTTTCTTCAAGAGATTTTTTACCATCGCCTTTTTCTTATTTCATTTGCTTGGAATAGGAACTATCCGGTACCTGGCCGCTTAAAACCATCTAGTGGAATAAATAAATAAATATATAAATGAATAGAATAGAGTCCTTGCGGTGATATACAAGTAAAATCGTTCAAATAGATAGATGTTAAAACACTTCACTATTGTGATATATGAGTAAAAGTGAAGTAACATTATATTTTCACGTTAAAGGATGTTAAACATAGGGTAGGGTTGATAATAAAAAAACATAATTGGATATGATATAATAAAGAAAATAAAAATTAAACACATGAGCAATTAACAGGTGAAACAAAAGTACACATACAACAATAGACAGAGAAGTTAGCCAGTTTAAGTTGTGGGGAAAAACTAGGTTTAGTCAGTATGGGAGAGGCATACCCAGCGAACAAATACGGGTCCCCTGGCTGGCTGGTCGAATACGGTATCTGCCGTCCCTCGGGGGAGAAAAGGAAATAAAAAGAAAGAATAAAATATTGTGTATACATTTGACAGATAAAATAATAATTAAACTAAAGTATTTAGTCGCCCTGAAATGTGCCTCGGGAGTATCAATCTACATACGTATTATGGTAAAGATATACAACTGAGAGTGGAGAAGTAAAAAAATACAAACTGCCCGAGGTCGTTTAATGGAACCGATCTCCGAAAATGATTACTTTAATATATATATATATTTCAATATATATAGATTTTTATTATTAATATTAATATTAATATTATTATTATTATTATTATTATTATTATTATTTTAGTACAAACCCGTGGGTATTTATTCATTCATACAGACTCACGTGACCATGAGATAAAGGGCTTATTATTACGATTTAACAGTTTTATAATTTATCAAGTGTCAAAAGAGTGAAATTCATCATAGTTCTTCAATAGAAAGAAACTAATCAGTAGCAGTTTACAAGTGCGGCAACTCCTGCTCAAATGATTATTCTTTTGAAAAAGTAAATACAAGTCGGCTTATATTCAATATTGAGCCGCCGTTAACCACATGTAATTGCAATAAAAATATATCTGCAAACATTCAAGCCTCTGTGGTGTCTGTCAGGGGTCCCCATTTCTTGATAAACTGTTTCATGTTCTTATTTTGTGTGGCGAGAAGTTTTTCAGTTTTACTTGTTTTTAAAATAAATGCAATTGTATATACTGTCTTTTTTTTATCAATAGGATCAAATGGCTTAAAAGAGATGTAGGGTGTTCTGTTCTGTGTAACCAGATATCCTAAGCTCATCACGTATAAGACTTTGACTAATATATATAGATTTAATGTTTGGGGAATGGATGCCAGCTGATTTGAGTTCACGGAAGAACATTGCTCTTTGAATGCTGTAAGATGGAAAGTCGATGATATAATAGCTCATTTTAGCTCAGTTGCCTGGTGATTATGTGACAGGGTAGCACACCATTCGCAACTTCTCGGGGATCTCCGGTTTGAGATGTCCCTCGAAGGCCATTGACGCCATATTGGACTAGAGCGTGGTCACGTGTGTTTCGGTCTGTCAGGGAACTGTCAGTGACATCACGGGAATTATATCTTGCCAATACGTGGCGTGTGTACCATTTAAACTGATGGTTTTCTATTGAAACGTGCTTCGAATGAAAAGAATAAACGGTTTTTAGAATATCTGACGTAAATCAGAGACTCGCAGGGAAATATTTGCTGGTCGGGGATTAAGGCTTCCGCGAGAGTGATTGGGCTTCGGAGCCATGCGTATTAAACCGTTCCGGCGCGTCACATCTGGAGATTCATAGGAAATTCATGTTGTGGTCCCCCGAGCGTAGAATCGGTCCCCTTCGTAGATTTCCGCTCGGGAGTTCCGAATGGGTAGCACACGTCACTGACTTGGCAACCGTATATAGTCCCTGAGATTGGAGATTTGGAAATGGCCTCTTGCAGCCCAGGCGTTTACAAACGCCAGCTGGTTTTTCCATTGTTTTCTTTTCTATTACATAATTATAGATGGCTATCAGATGTATTTTTGTCACAAAGAACGTTTAGAATGAACAATTCTAGTGTCTTGTTTGTATTTTGCGTCCTGTCAATATGTGGGATCACGTGGCGTTACATCAGTAGGCATGGTTAATGGCGACTGCAGACAGCAGGCTCGTCGGTGCTAACTTGTAGATTTTCACGTTGGATGTCTGTTAAATGCATCATCCATTGGTCGCTTCAGACCAATTACCCAGTCCGTGGTGTAATTAATATACCAAATAAAGACAGCCATCACATCTTGGACTTTGGTCTTGCTGTATTTACACGTATAACCCACCCGGTTCAATTATAACCCGATCACATTGCTCACGCTGGGACAAGCGGGGACAGTAATTTGAGTGATATTTGAGGTGTACAAACAACGTTGGCATCCATCATGTCAGGCAAACATTAAACCACCGTCAACTGGTAATATGGCACCCGTGATGAAGCTTGCCTTTTCGGAGACCAGGAAAGCAATGGCTTCTCCTATAGCCTTGGGTGGTATGACTGTTTTCATGGGACATCTCCGCTCTGCCATCAATTCAACATCTGCGGGTGATAGCCCAGCTTCTTTCCACGCGGTGGTTTGTGTAATTCCAGGGATAACAATATTGCATGTGATCTTCTTGGGCGCCAGCTTCAGGGCATAGCTGCGGGTCATGTATTCCATCGACGATTTGCCACAACCGGGAAGAAAATAACCGGCTCGAGGTGCAGACATTATATTGACTCCTGGATTTGATACAGCTATGATTCTACCTTCGTGTGGAGATTTCTCCATATAAGACATTCCGTTCTCTACAAGACGCCATAAAGCCTTTCCGTACATATCATGATACTTGTCATGTATGGTCTCAGGTTCCTCAGAATCTGTCAAGATGTATTTTCCACCCGTATGTAAAATAGCAAAGAGTTTACCATCAAACTGTTCCTCCACTGCACGGAAATGAGCCTCTATCGTACTCTTGTCAGAGATATCACCTGTAGAAGAGCAAATACCATTTTCA
Organism: Hanleya hanleyi; assembly: GCA_036873755.1. Taxonomy (NCBI): domain Eukaryota; kingdom Metazoa; phylum Mollusca; class Polyplacophora; order Lepidopleurida; family Hanleyidae; genus Hanleya; species Hanleya hanleyi. Next base: position 2,040 of record JAVTVY010006658.1, on the reverse strand, counting down.
GAGAGGTTAGATCACAATTGGAGACATTGAAATGAATTGTTTGTTTGACATCCTTTTGTGAGAAAGAAATAATGAATGGCGAAGTGACAATGGAAGTGATAGTAAAGAATGTGGGTTCAATGATCCCATACCCTGATGACGTATTATATATCTCTCAGTCACGTGATGAATTGTGTTTTCATTCATCTGTACGACACGTGAACACTCATCCAGAAATCTAACATCGATTGTGTAACATGAAAGCAATTAAATTGTCATTGTCAACGCAAAGTACATGTCCTGCAAGGCGTGAAGGCCTATATGTAACCCGATACACCAAATTAAAGCTTGCTCTTCACACTGTGCCAGTTAGCTCAGGGACCTCGTGCTGGCAATTAAGTTGATGTCATGTTACACGAAATAGGTGACATGCTAATTGAATTGTTTTACGATCCTCACCTGTCATTTAAATGCCATGGATGTTGGGGGCCTGCATTGCATCAAGGGATAGAAGTGGTATTTTATTGTCATGGGTGTAGGGGGCCTACGTCATCAGGTATCAGGACCATTACCTAACGAACCGTTTTCTCTTTTTTTTTCGAAAATATATGCAGGATAGCCTCAAGCCTAGCGATTCTTTCCACGCACGCATATGGTAGGCCGTTAATGCCAAAACCTCGCTGATTTTAGCCGCGGTGTAAATCGAATTTATACCGCGGTGTAAATATTTTTGACTCGCAATGCAGGGATCACTCGAAATGCAAGGATCCCCGCAATGCAAGGATTGCGAGTGAATGGATCTGTGGGTTGTCGACGCGCCATTTTGTATATTGCTTATTATTCTTCTCGATTTTTATTGGCTGTTCTTTCCTCGCATTGCGGGTATCCTTGCATTGCAAGTGATCCTTGTATTGCGTAGATCCTTGCATTGTGAGTGATCCTTGCATTGCGAGTGATCCTTGCATTGCGCGGATCCTGCGGGTTAAAAATATTTGCACCGCGGTATAAATTCGATTTACACCGCGGTATAAGTTCGATTTACACCGCGGTCTAAATGACCGAGTTTTCGGCACTGATGGCTTACCATTTTACACGCACCTCAATCCCATGACCGTCCATCTATTTCTGTGTGCTTAGGCCAATTCCGTATGGAATCGCTCGCCCCATCCAATCCTTGAGCTCGTGAAGTGTTCTAAGCCCGCGAACAAAGTTCCGTTGACTCGCACCATTTCTTCGCTGAAGTCAGTTCGACCTTACCACCGAGCGATCACGAACATCGCTCTTCATGCAATAAACGCCTTGCCGGTCATCTAAAAATAGCAAAAACCGCCATGTTTCCTATCCATAGTGCAATGCGAACCACGAGTAAACTTTTGCCTCACGCATGCTGTAAGTATAGGCATAGACTGAAAGTTGCTGAAAAAAGTTATTTCAAAGGATGTTTTACATGATTTCTTCAGACTCCTTTCACTCTAGAACAGTTCAGTGATATCTCAGGTCCTCGTCAGCTTCTGATACTGTCTAGAAACAAACTTATGACGGTGATTATTCAGAAGCCCATGTTGAAGGCATTGCTGTATCTGAATCTTGCCCCTGAAAAAGGGGCAATAACTCTTCATTTCTGCCACTTTTTGACGACCGGCAACTGATGTATTATGCGATGTGATACAATACCGAGGCTTCGATAGCCAAAAAGAGGTGATGGTGTTGACACTACAGAAAAGAATTGAACTGGTCAAATTCGCGAAACCATATGCAATGATGTGGAGATCCTTAGCCAAGTTTACATGGCTTCGTTCGATCCTCTTACTGAACTTACATGTACAGTTCGGGACAACACGGCTCCATGGGTCGTACGGCTCTATCCGGCAATAAAACAACACCTCCTCACTCTCTGTCCACTGCTTTTATCGAGTTGTGTTCGTAGTTGTATTCGTACGTGTAGTTGTATTCGTACGTGTCACGTGATCGGCAACGTATCATGCGGATCACGTGATCCGTACGAGTGTACCCAGGAGAAATTCAACCGGCCGTTGAGGTTTGAAGACTGATTGCAGACGG
>JAVTVY010006657.1:0-39558 GCA_036873755.1 Hanleya hanleyi | reverse complement strand
GTGAAACTGGACCTTGAATAGCTGGCGATAAAAGTAAGCCAACTCGATCGAGATCCTCATTATATTTCATATCATTGACCAAAGAAATTTCTAATACCCGTCTGTCGACCTCCGACAAAGACGGGTCATCACATGCATGTAACAAATAAGCACGACGAGCTTGGGCATAATTCCTCCAAGTCGCCACATTCCATAACACACATTCGGCGCACGTGGTCGCCCGGTAACACATGTCTTTACAACAAAAACAAGCCGTGTGGGCGTCCAAAGGGGACAAAATCTCCCCGCACGTACGACAAGGAATAGTAGTCAAAACCTCAGACATACTATTGCAATAAGAAATCCAATAAATAAATAACACAAGTCACACTTGGTAAAGGATATAAGGGCTATTCCAGCAAAAAGTGTGTGGGGGCCTTTGACGGCACTTTAAAAACGTGTCTGTAGGTGGTTGTACAAAAAATAAAATGCTCCCTGTAGGTACTTGTTGTCTCACTTGACTCCTTCCGATAGGTCCTTGGTGTTTTTAGATGTTCATTAATTTGTGTCGGTTGTGCATTCTTGTGGAATAAAAAAATAATGTCGGTTGGCTCGCCGTGTGGTGAAAATATATCGAGGAATTTTGCGAGTTTGACAAGGCAAATGTGCCGTTTGGAACTGCAAAACACGGTCATTTTATCGCGTGAAGTTCGGAAATCTATAAACCTTGTTCCCATTGCCGTACCCTGCGGATCCTCTTACATTTCGGAGTTCGTAACATGACCATGGACATGGCGAAGGCGGGCTTTGGGAATGCGGTGTACGAGCTTTGACGAACTAACAAGGGAGATAAATCGGGTAGCATTCGGCTTTTTCCGTGAACGAGGTCAGGTTGACATGACTGGTACCACATTTGTCGAACTCTGAAAACACGTGGTATCGGAAGTAAACACGCTTGTCGGGCCGTCGTGTGACAGACAGAATGCAGAGACGACCGCGACAATATGTGCAAATTGTATTGTAGACCTAATTCTTCTTGTATGAGAGCATGAACGATGTTGAGTGGAGATTTTGTTGTTTTTCTGACAGCCGAACGTAACAACAACAACAACAACTGCAGGTTACAACTCCGGGGAAAAGTCCTCATGATAATATTAGGCCAACCACTGGCAGGCAGGTTTCGTCAGGCAAAACAAAGGCAATCGTTAGGATATCGATATTCCTGTATATTGCAAAAAGAAACAAATGTGAAATCCAAACAATATAACAGGTTGGGTTTAATACAATGTAGCTCATATGGGCTGCTATTACTGTACCATGCCTAAGTTGGTTACATTATCTCATTTGGGGTATAGTACTGAACACCCTAAAGTTATGCCATTCTGTTTGTCCGAAAAAAATGAATTGTAATTGTCACAAGGTAACAATGGCTGAAGTATTAATAGCAGAGCTTTGGATTTTATTTTGCTACTAACGAGTAACTCTAGTCGGAATATCAAACTTCACAATAGCAGTATGTAAATTATATAGGTGTTAGTGTTTATCTTTCATTAGTGAATGTCTAGTCAGATGTTGATAATTGTTCATATACGTGATACCAAAGAAACTTGAATTTCAACCCTGTGGTGTTCGCTTAATTTCTGTGTTTAGACCCTCTAATAATTTAACCACAGGTACTCTTCTAATCTGCAACAATTCTCTTTAAATATTAACTATTTTTCAACTCTGAACTCTTTCTTTCATTGTAATCAGCAGCAGAGGGAAAGAGAGGCAAAAGCAGGAACCCCCGCTTGAGATAGGGGTCATTTCCTCTCTTCTGCTTATTTTCCCCCTGTCATGTTCTGTCAATTCTCTCGTCATTTTCCCTGACACTTCCCCAATGATTCTCCTGAGATGACTTTTGTCCTGGTTGTTAGGTTAAATATTTAGGTAATTTTTCTTCCAGTAAAATAATGCCAATTTTTATTTATCATAAACTGTTACAGGAAAGACAAATGTTGTTTTTTTTTTAATGTAATTCCATCAATAAATTATTTAATCTTTTCCAGCGCCAAGTATGATAATAAATAAATAAATAAATAAATAATAAATAACATCAGAGTGATTGGTAGAGATATAACAGATTTAAAAATTATTAAATTAAATTATTTTCTTCACATATCTTTAAGAAGTCTTAGATAGGCACAAATTTTACCAACCAATAAAAGTAACAGAATTATTTGAATGGCACAATTATAATTGATAGGCAGATAGATTGGGTGTTTTTTCTAAGTTACTTTTTATTGGTTGGTAAAATTTGTGCCTTCATTCAAGACTACTTAAAGATACATCTGTAGAAGAAAATATAATTTAGTTTCCCATAATGCATGGTAAATTATTTATATCTCCTAATAATCTATCAAGTTTGTTATTTATTATTTATTTATTTATTTATTTATTAATCTATACATTAGCGCTTGAAAAGATTAAATAATTTATTGATGGAATTACATTAAAAACAACATTTGATCTTCCTGTAACAGTTTATGATAAATAAAAATTGGCATTATTTTACTGGAAGAAAAATTACCTAAATATTTAACCCACAACAGCTAAGGTGGACAAGTAAACAGGAGGGGGAATATGACAGGGGGAATATGTCCAGGGGAATATGAGATACAGGGGAAAAAAATGACAGGGGGGAACATGACAGGGGGAAGGGCCTTGACAGGGGGAAAATGACCTACGCTCTCGAACCCCTGCTGCTTAATCAGTTAATTCTGGGCAGCTGTCCCTAAATATATGCCTTTTGTCCTGCAGATGTCACCTGCACTACTTCTTGTGGTTGAATTATTGAAATGTAAAGATTATGTGCCCAGCATATCTGTGAAGAAGCTAGACAAATTATGTTCCAAAAAGATTTCTTCTTAGTCCTTCGTGTGGTTCTTATCATTAAGCAATATCATTAAGTAACGCGGATACAGAAGTATTCTTAAAGCATGTCTGCTGAAGAAAAATGCCATCCACTGCAAAGTATACATATAATAATAATATTCTTTATTTCATGAGGAAATCATGCCTGGTGGAAAAGCACACTTGTGATCCTGAAAAAGAGAAAGAAACATGTATTAAAAGTATCAAATTAATATGAAATTAAATAATTGTTGGTGGGTGGGTGGTTTGGAAAGTCGGTGAATATATACGGGGGGTGCTTGGTGAAAATTTTTGTGGCGTTTTTTAGAAAATTAATCATTGTTGGGAGGTTGTTGGTAAATTTCATAAAGGCGTCCGGTAGGTTCTGGGGGTATAAATAAAATCATGTCAGTAGGTGGTGGGTGTTTTTTGGAAGTGCCTTCAAACCCCCCCACACACTTTTTACTGGAATAGCCCTAAGCAGCGAAACAACAACAACAACGGTTGTAATTGTCAAACACTTCTTCTAGATGTGGACTGTTGAGAGCAAACAGGAGAAAGAGGATTGGAATGAGGCTTGCAGTGACCTTTATAGTAACCACGCTGGATTGAGTGGGAGAGCTCTCCTAGGGGCGGACAACTCTCTCCTAGGGGAGTTAACTTTTAGTTTTAACTTCCGTTTTCTACGTTTGATTGTGCATTTAAATGGAGATTAAAGGCATTGAATTCAAGCAGGTTTACGATTTAGGAAGCAAATTGTGATTTTATGGTTTTGATGTTTGACTGATCTTTAGAAATACAGTTTCCTATAAATAAAATTTCCTATTTCCCAAAATGTGTAATGCCTTTGACAGTCAAAACAGGATGAAATATACGAAGTATAATAATTTGATAATTTATTCCATTAATTAATTTGATGCTTCAGAGAAAATTTTAATGAAAACCAGAGCGTCTGAAGTTCCCCGACGTTGAAACCACTCATTTGGCTTGGAACCTTAACCTTCAGTACCCAGCATGGAAAGCAATCTCGAGTGATATCCTGTGGCGAATTATCCACATACCAAATCTTTAAAGAATCCGTTCAGGTTTTTGAAAGTTACCGTCCAGAAGTAACTATTTTTTTACTTGTCTTCCTGGTACTTCAGCTTGTCACCACTACTGAAACTTTTTTTATCACCATACTGTCATGTATTCCAACTAGTTTCTCCATTTTTTTTTCAGGGATTGTAGAATTTGAACACACGTTTTTTGTTTTTTTTTCTCTCGATCGGGAGACGTTGATAATACTGACCGATTTATCTCCTTCCTCTAGCTGTGCATTGCCAAGATCAATGTCCTCACTTCATGATGTTGATCATCATCCTAACGCATGGCACGATCATACGTAGAAACTTCTGCTCATAGCCATGCAGTAATGGGTGATATCTGAGTATAGGGCATTTCCCAATTGGTCACATCCGATTGGTCTCGTGAGATCCGACAACGGCGCAATCACATTCAAAAAACGACGACACACCTCCAGAAAGCCATCAACTGAAATGATCCCTTGGTGGGCCTCGAAATGCCCCTATCACAAAATAAAAAGCATATCATTTTCCTGTGAACTGTCGCCGATTTTATTTTTTTGAAATAGGTACGGTCGTTTGTAATATGATTTTTCTTAAGAAACACAAAGAAGCATGCTCCATTAGAGTGAGAACTAAAATACCTGATTCGCACAACTTAAGTTTTGTCTCGCATAGAATCCCCCAGTCTTACGCCTCTGCACTCAAGTGAGACTGACATGTCTGAGATGCCCAGATCAAAATATTTAAATACAGATAATTTCACTGGCTCGTTTAAATGCGGCGGGCATGTGACTTGATGCTTCCGGAACAACTTTCGAACAGGATTATGTCCCTCCAGAAATATGTCCTTTGCAGCTGAGAGGTGACACCGTATGGAATACATGCCAAATCATAGCATGAAGCGAAGGGCAGTGTTAAGCGAAACGTGAAATGTCCTCAGCAAGTTAAGATGGATGTTGACTCGGTGGGCTCATTTCTCTCACCAGACTGTTCAGTGTAACATGTTAACAAAAGGTTCAATTATGAGATTAAATTTGTTGGAACGATATTTTCTTAAATATCATAACAGCAGGGGGGTTTTTAGCCACTTTTTCATCTAGGTAACGCAGAATAAAAACTTGAATTTGAACAAATGAATTTTTGAGAAATTTTGAAATTGAGTTTTATCCCAAACAATTGAGTTTTTTATCAATGGGAAAATGCGCGCGGAACACGCGCAAAAAAAAAAGTGTTATAGTGGATAAATATTGAATTCTTCAAGAGATAAGTCGAGTTCCCAAATGAAAATGTCATGACAAACAAGAGCCCAAAGGGCTTCAATATACGCCCGTATATCTGGAATTACATTGGTCCAAATTTCAAGGTTGTTTAATCGCCTTGATTCCAATTGGTAGCTAGCAATCCGGAAAAAGGTCTACAATTTTGTGCTTCTGAGAATGCAACATATCACATCTAAAATTGAATGATAAACTAAAATGAGCTTAACTCTTGGAAACTAGGTGACCTTGGAGCAAGAACCGAGAGCTCACATATCTCACAATGAAATCGACAATAGTCAAACACAAGAAAATAGTACTTTTCCTGCAAATGGATTTCTTTCAGACGAGAGAATTTTTCATGAAGGAAGAAGAAAATGATGAAGTAAACCTTTGTTCTTGAGTTGATAAACGGGTATGAAGTTCATAAAGGACCCCTCTCCACGTTAAACTAGTAAATGTATGGTTTCTATTTCACAACAGTTTAACTAAATGTAGCTGTTTCGAACATGGGAGACAACTCCACAGGACAAATGCCATATACATGTTGGGGAGAGAACTCTGAATATTCCAACCTAACACATATAGTCAGCTAAACTTGATTCAATTCTGGGGGACTGTGACCTTGACATTTGACAAATTGATATATGTCTCCTCTTCGCCATGCGAGTAAGGTATCCGATACCATTCCATACCTTGAAACTAGAGATATCGCATGGACGAATGGACAGAACGCAACATCGCATTACATGACCTCGTCTTCGACAGGCATATGGAAATGTGACTTAATGATTTCCTGATTTTGGGGTCACAGTGACCTTGACCTTTGACCTTGACCTAAACTTTGGTGCATGACACATCGTCTTCCGTCAATGTATCAATGGACACAAAAACATCACGATTTTTATGAATTTCATGATTTTGGGGGTCATGGTGACCTTGATATACGGCCTTGACCTACATTTTGTCCCCGTAATGTATCTACTGACACAAAAAAAAGATTTTTCAAAGATTTCTTGATTCTGGAGTCACAGTGACCTTGACCTAAATTTTGGTACATGACAAACCATCTCCCCGTAATTTCTCAATGGACACAAAAAATCAAGATTTTTAACAATTTCACGATTTTGGGGTCACAGTGACCTTGACATTTGACCTTGACCTACATTTTAATATGTGACACATTGAGTCCCCCTAATGTATCTACTGACACAAAAAAATGTTATTTTTAATAATTTCCTGATTTTTGGGTCACAATGACCTTTGACCGTTCGACCTTGACCTATATTTTGATATGCAACACTTCATTTCCCCCTATTGAATCCACTCAAAAAATTAGAAATTTATATGATTTCCTGATTTTTCATTCACACTGACCTTTGACCTCTGACCTCGACCTACATTTGGCATGCAACACATCGTTTCCCCCTAGGGCATCCACTCGCCAAAAATTAGAACTGTAGATGGAAAACTATCAATGATCAATGATTTCCTGATTTTAGGCAACAGTGATCTTTGACCTCTGACTTCGACCTGAATTTCGGTACGCGACATCATCTCCACCTGATGTATCCATTCACAAAAAATTGCAACTGTGGATAGAAAACATCCAAAGATATAGACCGGACACGAACACTTCACTGATTTCCTGTTTTTCAGGCCAGTGACCTTTGACCTCTGACCGCGACCTTCATTTTTGTACGCGACACATCGTCTCTCCGTACGGTATCCACTCACCAAAAATTGGAACTGTAAATAGAAAACTGTTCCAGATATAGACCGGACACGGGGGACGGAGAGACGGACGGTACGACGGACAGACGGACGGAAACCGCCATCACATAATACGTCCGCCTTTTTGGCGCCGCGGGCGTATAAAAATCAAACAAAATAATTGTTGTTGTTGTTGCCTTTACTAGATCAACTCGCGAGTGCTATGTTAGCGTGTCTGGAGCCAGTCAAAATCAGCACGGGCAACGCAATGTTCAGGTTCATGTGTGAGCTGCCCGTGTTGGCAAGCACGATTTTCTTCCGATCAAAATACTCAGTGACAAAGTTTTATTCAGCTTTTATTCTCCGCAATAAAACATAGGAATCACTCCGCTTGTTCTGGTTTAAATATCGATTTGATGTTGCCAGGCATGAACAGTCGATAGAAATATAGGCTGAAGGCATCAGATCGTGCCAGTCAATCTAGTGCAGTTCTTCTTATTTATCCATTAGTTTTGCCTTTCAAGCAAGGTTGTTTATTCGCTAACCACAGCGCCTTCAACGAGCAGCTCAATTACACACAGGAAGGAAGCAATCAGAGATTGCTCAATCGTATGCCCCCCGTTCCACTTTAATCCGACACTGCCCCGCCATTGTTCCGCATTTCTTTATTGGTTGGTGGAGGCCTAATTTGGATAATTATAAAAATTCTGTCTCAGTCACTTTTTTGCCATGCCTCACATAATACATATTCCAAGCATTAAACAACAAGCGATACTTCGATGCAAGATGGTCGCCAGGGCTTTCGCCAAATCCGAAAATGTGACCTGGTTATGAGACCTACATTCATTGGGAGTATATTGTGGTGAAATTATGAAGCGATCAGTGAACTTTGAATTTTGCACCCAATTCACTGTTTTTGGGGCAATTTCATACTTCAGGACCTACATGTATGTTGTCTGCTTTGGAATGTAGAATAACATATAATATAGCCATTTTCCTGGTTCAAATCGGTTATGGACTGAGATCCAGCTTGGACAAATAAATATATCCCATTCACTTAGGTTTAAACAAAGGGCCATAACTCTTGAAAATATAACCGAAAACAGAGTAACTTCACGCTGCACACCTGCAAATTTCATACTTGTTCATACAATATTAACCGAGATCCAGACTTACAAATCCCAATTCACGAAGCTTTGAAGAAAAAAGGGCCATAACTCTTGAAAATATAGGCGAAATGTGGAGAAACTTCACGCTGCACAACTACAGGGCACTGACCATATATCCTGCAAATTTCATAATTGTCCATACAATATTAACCGAGATCCAGCCCGGACGAGTTCCAATTCACAAAGATTTGAAGAAAAAAGGGCCATAACTCTTGAAAATATATGCGAAACGCGGAGAAACTTCATGCTGCACAACTACAGGGCACTGACCACACATCCTGCAAATTTCATAATTGTCCATACAATATTAATCGAGATCCAGCCCGGACAAGTCCCAATTCATGGAGAATTCAGGAACAAAGGGCTATAACTCTTGAAAATATGAGCGAAACGTGGAGAAACTTTACGCTGCACAACTGTGGGTCACTAACCACATATCATGCAAATTTCATACTTGTCCATACAATATTAACCAAGATACAGCCCGGACAAGTCCCATTCACAGAGATTTCAGAAAAAGGGCCACAACTCTTGAAAATTATACCGGAACTCGGAAAAAACTCTACGCTGCACAACTACGAGCCACTGGCCACATTCTATGCAAGTTTCAATCCTGTCCATCAAATATTAACCGAGATATTGCCCGGACAAGATATTCGGACGGACAGACGGACGGACGGACGGACAAAGCGATCGCTATATGCCCCCCCTCTAGTTAGAGGGGGGGCATAATAAAGGGAGATCACTTTGAAGCAGCCCTCGTAAAAGTCTCGCGAGAGCCCATTTTGCAGTATGCGCAAAGACGTTTCCGCGCAGATTTTCTTTTTCGATTTTGGATTTTGAACTTCCGGTTAAGAATCTTAGAAGAACAATTTGGGCTTGAAAGACTTCCGTTTATCTGAGACAGCCCAAATTGTTACGAATTTCTAGTTCAATATCTTCTCCACATTTGGCCCTGTGACGGTAAGTCTCAACTCTGCTTAGTTTTTTCGCAATCTTGCGGACAAAGCGATTTGGGCCCCCATGAGACCAAGCTGATGCAATAAGGCTGCAACGCTACGCGGCAGCCTTAACAAGTATTGGACACCCTCAACCAAAATATTTCTTCAACCAGGTTACTTACTGAGGATGTCCAAGTTGAACAGTCAGTCAACTCTAGAGATCGAAGCTTCTTCATCTCTCCCAGAAAACCAGCATCTTGATCCTCTATTCCAGTAACAGCACCGAGAGACTGACATGGAGAAAATAGAGACATGGTGATTCATATTTACAATGGCTTACACAATGAGCTACTTAAAAGCATGCATTGATTAGGCATTGAGACTCACAGATTTGGCATGTGTATCACCCTCTCACACAACTATATCGGAATCTTGCTCATCTGAGCATTTTCGTGCAATTATTTCTAAAATAACTACCCAGGGTTATATCCAGCAATTTGAAGTAGTGTCCTTATTTGAAAAAAATAATGCCGAGCGCAGCGAGGCGTAGCGTACAGGCCTGGAAGGTCTGGGGTCTTGGATGCTCTCAGGAGCATTCGAGCCCATTTCTGGCTATTTAAATGTCTTGTCAGATACCTGTAGATAATGAACAATTTACTTCTTTTTTTCCAAATTTTCATTATATTCAGGCTGATCTGGCTTGTGTTTCAAAATGACAAAGTTGAGCAGGGACTTGCTGCATGAATTTCCAGATCAATTACTTCCACGTGCTGTCATATTGATACTATACCATGATGTCAACTTTGACTAAACTAATAACAACTAACCCTTTTGCTGATTAGACTAGGGCTCAGGGGCCGCCTAGGCGCAGAGAAACTCTGGGACCCTTGATGCTCTTAGAAGCATTCTAACCGATTCCTGGCTGCACATGTCTTGTCAATCAGACAAGCATATCATGCACATTTTACTTCTTGTTTAATCTGATCATCTGCTTTTAAAATTATTTACAGCTGCTGCTTTCAAAATTTCTATTGAATAGATTCCTCTGTACAGTATTTTTATACCATGCTGTATATCATTCGAAGCTAATTCTCTTCCCACCTCGACGGGTTGAACATAATTTGTCCCAGCTTCGATGCCTGCATCATTTTCCATGTCGTGTTCAACATCTGCTTGACCTGTGTTTTCATATATGTATATGAACATTTCATTGATTTGTTATTCATGTTCTTGTTCTTTGTTGTTTGTACTCTGCCTGTAAAGGTGTTTTGTACAATAAATTGAATTGAATTGAATTGAATTGAATTGAATACCGGCAGCACAGCATCGAGCAAAGAGAACGTCGACTTTGTGGCAGTGACCCTTCATCTTCCTTTAGTTTTTTTCAAATGTCCAGCCAACACACCGCATCCTCTTGTGCGGCCGCTACCCTTCCTATTTCCCCCAGACCGACCTTTCTGTCCCACCATGACGGCTTGTCATTGCAGATACGCGTTGCAGATACAACGCGAGAACGCACATGCTGCCTAGCTCTCCAGACACTCACAGACGTACATATTTCCGACTTCATTCATAGTATAGACCTCTGCCTGGAGAACGAAAACTATCGCGCCCCTAGTGGCCAAGCTTATCAACGGAGAGATGTATAGTTCTCTCCCTTTCCATAAGTTTTGTCTAACGCGAGTTGACACACACTCGTCCAGGTTTACGGCTTTCAAACATCGTAAAAAAACATCATTTGATTTTTGAAAAAAATCATTTGATATTTTGCAAAAACATATTCATTTTTAATTCATTTGATTTTGTACCTGTGTCCGTTTTACGGACGCTGTGAGACCCTAGATCTAACCCTGCTACCGATCATTCAAAAGAATCCCTGGGCTTTGTTAAAAGTATTAAAACATAATACCAACAAGAGCCAATATGACTTCAACATATGCCTACAAAAGACACCTCTTATTAATTAAAAAAAACAAAACAAAAACAAATATTATTAATGATATCTTGATTTTGGGGTCACAGTGACTTTGATCTGAATTTTGGTACATAACAAATCATCTCTCGTTAATGTATCTATGAACACATTGTGATTTTACAACAATGTTCTGATTTTGGAGCCACAACAACCTTGAACTTTTGACCTTGACCTCGAATCCCGCTGATGTATCTACATGTACTTACATAAGAAAACTTATTTTTAATGATTTTCTGATTTTGGAGTCACAGTGACCTGTGGGTTGGAACTGTAGATAGAAAACTGTCCCAGATATAGACCGGACACGAATAAATGGCACGGCGGACGGACAGAAATCACCATCACATAATACATCTGTCCTTTTGGCAGGCATATGAAAATTGTATGTATTTTAAACCCAATGTCACAAATTGCTTTTGCTACAGTTTAGTTATCTCTTTTCAATCATGGACTCAATATAGAGTTACTCACCAAGACTTCAAGTTGTTTTAATACCGTTAGACTTGAAGCAGCCGAGGCCTGTATGATCTCCTCACAGATAGGTGTGCTTCTGGACCGGCACAACTTCAACACTCGCAGTCGTCTCATTTTACAGACTTGGTCGAGGTCCAGTCTTTCACTGGAAGAGAGAGAAGATCAAAGATGTAAACTTACACTTGTCAATTGAGACATACAAATGGATTATTTGGATAAATGTTTATAAGAATTAATGCACAGGTTGTTTCTGAACTCCTGAAAGAAGCAGTGATTAAAAATCTGCAAACATGTTTGATGCCAGCAGTCTTGTGACCTTAAATTGTATATCCATCTATGGAACAGAGTGAAGTCTTCTTCTAATATAACTTCTTCATTCTTCTACAGGATTTAATGGATACATTTTCCATATCTGTCATATGCAGATAAACGCTTCCCAAGTCAATTGAATGTGCGCCATGTTTTTGGCCTAAAGATGAGTCCGCAAATAGGATTTGTCACTTTCAACAATATTTCAGTCATATCACGACCAACCAACTAAGCATCATCCAGCCAAGTTGCAGCCCTCGAAATTTGGCGTAACCGAAACGATCGGTTACGTGTCGGTTACGTGGTTGTAAATTCTGCAGAACGAATAATCAGTTACGTAAAAAATCGACCTGCGCTACGGTATAATGATTGCCATTAAAAATGTCAGGGCGACCAGCCCAGTGACAGTCGTCAATCGTTGCCTTACCCAGTCTTTTCGATGAGCAAATTAAGGGCGAGTTGTAAATCACTCTCCTGAAATGCTTTGGGGGAGCGGTCGCTCTCCTTGTGAATTGCTCACCCAAAACATTACTGGGAGAGCTATCACTCTGCTGGGACGAGTGATAAAATGTTGTAAAATAAACTGCTATTAAAAAACTTCAATGAAGCTATTTTAATATCATTAATTAGTTTATCTTTATTATAAAATAATGAACCAAAAAATTGTAAATATCTCCCACATTCTATGATTATTTCAAAGACGAATTAAAACAAGAGCCCAAGGGGCTTCAATATACGCCCGTATATCTGGAATTAATTGGTCCAAATTTCAAGGATGTTCAATAGCCTTGATTCCAATTGGTAGCTAGCAATCCAACGAAAGGTCTACAATTTTGTGCTTCTGAGAATGTAATATATATCACATGTTATATTGAATGATAAACTAAAATGAGCTTAACTCTTACGTAACTAGTTGACCTTGAAGCAAGAGCTGAGAGCTCACATATCCCACACTGAAATCGACAATAGTCAAAACAAAAGAAAATAGTAGTTTTCCTGCAAATGGATTCCTTTCAGAGAGAATTTTTCATGAAGGAAGAAGAAAGTGATGAAGTAAACCTTTGTTCTTAATAAACAGGTGTGAAGTTCATAAAGGACCCCTCTTCCCGTTAAATTAGTAAATGTATGGTTTTTATTTCACAGCAGTTCAACTAAATGTAGCGGTTTCAAACATGGGAGACAATTCCACAGGACAATACCATATACATGCAGGGGAAAAGATCTTTAAATATTCCAACCTAACACATATATTCAGCTAAACTTGATTCACTTTTTGGGGACTGTGACCTTGACCTTTGACAAATTGTTCTCAAATGTATGGCTCCTCTTTGCCATGCGAGTAAGGTATACTCAAAGTTTAGTACCAATCCATACCTTGAAACTAGAGATATCGCATGGACAACAAATGTTAATGGATGAATAGACAGAACGCAATATAGCATTTCACGACCTCGTCTTCGACAGGCATATGAAAATGTGACTTTTAATGGTTTCTTGATTTTGGGGTCACAGTGACCTTGACATTTGACCTTGACCTAAATTTTGGTACACGACACATCGTCTTCCCTCAATGTATCAATGGACACAATAAATCATGATTTTTAAGGATTCCCTGATTTTGGCGTCACAGTGACCTTGACCTTTGATCTTGACCTAAATTTTGGTTCATGACAAAACATCTCCCCGTAATTTCTCAATGGACACAAAATATCATGATTTTTAACAATTTCGGGGTCACAGTGACCTTGACCGTTGACCTTGACCTACATTTGGGTATGTGACACATCGTGTCCCCCTAATGTATCTACTGACACAAAAAATGTTATTTTTAATAATTTCCTGATTTTGGGGTCACAGTGACCTTTGACCGTGACCTAATTTTTGGTATGCAACACTTAAAGTCTTCATTTCTGCCTATTGAATCCACTCACAAAAAATTAGTAATTTTTAATGATTCCCTGATTTTTAGATCACACTGACCTTTGACCTCTGACCCCGACCTACATTTGGTATGCAACACATCGTTCCCCCCTAGTGCATCCACTCACCAAAAATTAGAACTGTAGATAGAAAAATTTCAATGATCAATGATTTCCTCATTTTGGGCAACAGTGACCTTTGACCTCTGACCTCGACCTCAAATTTCGTACGCGACACATCGTCTCCACCTGGCGTATCCACTCACAAAAAATTGTAACTGTGGATAGAAAACGTTCACATATATAGACCGGACATGAACACTTCAGTGAATTCCTGTTTTTTAGGCTAGTGACCTTTGACCTCTGACCTCGACCTTCATTTTGGTACGCGACACATCGTCTCCCCATAGGGTATCCACTCATCAAAAATTAGAATTGTAGATAGACATGTGGCTGTCGCCATCGGGACCCCTCGGGCCGGGCCCAGAGCAATTGTGGAAATAATGTTTCTGACCCCAACAACTCACATATTTGGGGTGGGCATAATTTTACCTGTATGATATAGACCATAGACAGACAAAACAATATAGCAATAGAGCAGTGATTACCTATAGTAGATGTAGTCGAACGATTACTGTCTATTCACAGCAATCCACACAGGTTTGTGTGAACTCCTGAAAAACACATCCCATGGCACCGACTTTCAATAGGCTTCTGGTACTGGCTGTATTAAACAACTGTATTAAGTTTCATTGTTGTGAGTGAAGGACTTTTTGAGATAATGTGTTTACAAGGATATGGACCAACAGACATGTATAAAGGGGCAGAACTCCTGAAAAACACATCCGATTACACCGACTTTCAATAGGCTTCTGGTACTGGCTGTATTAAACAACTGTATGAAGTTTCATTGTTGTGAGTGAAGGACTTTTTGAGATAATGTGTTTACAAGGATAAAAACAGACAGACATGTATAAAGGGGCATAACTCCTGAAAAACACATCCAATGGCACCGACTTTCAATAGGCTTCTGGTACTGGCTGTATTAAACAACTGTATGAAGTTTCATTGTTGTAAGTGAAGGACTTTTTGAGATAATGTGTTTACAATGATATGATGGACAGACGGACGGACGGACAGACGACGGAGGCAACGACAATAGAGGGGTCAAAACTGTTCCAGATATAGACCGGACATGGGGGACGGACAGACGGACAGACAGACAGACAGACGGACAGACAGACAGACAGACGGAAACCGCCATCACATAATACGTCCGCCTTTTGGGCGGGCGTATAAAAAGTTCTTACAGATAATGAACTTTGAGTTTATATTCAGATTTGAACTTTTTTTCAAATTTTCTGTTCACCTATTACTTAGTATAATTTAAATGGAATATATTTATCAATTTTGTGTAATTTTCAGTTTTTAATAAATTTCCAATGTACATGTATGTAAATTATTCTAAATATTTTGAACTTGGTATATACTATTTTTCGTCTGATTCGCAATGATGGTGTTGTTTAGTTTTAGAATTTACAATTCAAATCTATTTACTGGGTTCATCTTTCTCGGACCCAGGATGTACAAGAATGGATATTATTCCATGAGTCTTTCCCTCAATGTACCTCAAGATATTACTCTTGGTTACTGAATTTTTTGGCCGCCCCGTGGAGATTAGGATGTTCGGAGATCTTGTCTTATACCGTGCACACAGCTTGCACCAGACGAATGTGACGTACTGACGACCATCTGTCTCCTCGGTTGTAAAACCAATGTGTTGTTGAACGGCTGTTCCCCAGTTGGTTTTCAACTCCACTTTGTTTCCTTTCGGAATGCCTGCCATCGCTAAAGAGACGATACAAGAAATGTTCAACAGGATT
The DNA here is from genome assembly GCA_036873755.1 of Hanleya hanleyi. Taxonomy (NCBI): domain Eukaryota; kingdom Metazoa; phylum Mollusca; class Polyplacophora; order Lepidopleurida; family Hanleyidae; genus Hanleya; species Hanleya hanleyi. Next base: position 23,981 of record JAVTVY010006657.1, on the reverse strand, counting down.
ATCGCTCGAGCAAAACACGGAGGCTTCATGTCACACGAAAGCTGATCTTTCGCAGCTCTCGTCGGTGCAAACTGCCCGCCCAGAGATAACACGTGCTCGCTAATTTCCCTGTAACAAATGATGAACCAATGATCGTGCTCGTTGTCCTTAATAAGCCAATCGCGCATCACTTTGCAAAAGGTTTTTGGTCAAGATGTTCGTAATATGCGCATGTCAAAAGTTAGTCTAAGTTCATTTCCGCTTTCTGTTTGAGTTTTTATCAGAGTTACGCTTGTTGGAAATTAAAGTATAAGGGAGGCGATTCTATTGTTTTATGATATCATTTAGCTGGATTTCGTTACAATTATGGGCGAGTGATAAATCGGTCGCCTGGAGGTCTTTGGGCGTGTGTGGGCGCGAGCGAGAGCGATCGCTCGCCCTTCCTCGCAAAGACTGTTACCCGTCTATATTTCTCCTCTATTGTATCTTCGAATCGTGCTTTGCAGTTCATACACCTGTTTATTATGGAATTAATATCATGAACGTGTGATTTTGCGCCAGAAAGAAATGAAAACACGGAGGTTCGAAACGAAAAAAACCCCTGCTATTTTGATGACGCTCACAACGGAAGCATGCGATATGAAGGGGACAACTCCCAACATACAAAGCCTGAATTCGTCCAATCAAATGCGGGTCAATTCCACAGTGCGGGACAGCACGCACACAGAAGTGGATGGAAATCAATGTGAATGCAGTACCATAATTTCTAATCTCCCGACAGCAGATTCGATATGCAAAACTGACTCGAATCGAAAGTGGACTCTGTGAACATAAAAACATTCCAGAAGTGGTTATTTCACGATGACTTTAGAGTCATTGAAACATCAGGTGACGGCAATATTCTCAAACTGCGATGTAACATATGTGCAACTTACTTGTCAGAAATTCAGCAAGAAGCACTCCGGAGGATCAGTCCAGTATGCTGGTATATAAACCAGATTTATTTTACCTTACCGAAGAATGCCCTTATGGTCACATTGTTGAGCTTTCATTTGTGAAATGTGTAGAAAGTAAAACAAAAGCAGAAGACAAAACTTTTCAAAACAATTTTGTATTTTATTGTAAGAATATAGAATACACATTTTCTTCATTTCCATAAGAAAAAATTGGCTAACCTGTTTACGTAACCATTGGGTTATGCTACCTAGTCCCACGTAACCGAACAATTTCGAAATTTCGTGGCCTGAGTTGCATTCCTGTTGCTTCAAAGAATAAATCTTTGAAGCAACATGGAACCAGACACCCTCCATTCACCTGTATAACACTAGAGGATAGCACAAGGTATAGACAGGACGTTTACATTGGTGCAATAAAGACAAGTGCAATTACAGTGCTAGACATCACATTATCAGGCTCCTGTTGCTTCTCAACAAAGTGTCGGAGGGTATACACCCACAGGTCAGGAGATTACAAACTCTGAGAGTGGGAGAATGGATACCAGAAACCAATACCAGAATTCTTTGAAAGATTCTCCAATCTGCTATAAACAATCAAGCCAGTCATTGGAGACATGTAAAACTGTACCTATGAAGACCTGTGTTATCAAAATCAGTGTTTTTTTTCTTTTATGTCATAATATCCAAATTCTTCAGTCTTTAGGCCTTTTTTTTTTTATTGATTGGTTTACGGATCCGCCGACCTTCATTTTGCCAAAAGTGAAATAAAAATAAAATTGGATTTTCGATTTTTTTTTTATTTCTGTCGTATCCGCCGATGTGTCACATTTGCTGACCTCTCTGTCGGAAGAATAAAAACATAAAATTCGCAATATTGGTCTCATTTTAATACTTGCTGTGCGTAAAACATCTTATATAAATTCTTCACGCTCGAGTTCGCACGAGTTCAACACTCTGCAGACATCTTGGTCTTGGAGGCGGGTTACTTCCCTTGGTTACAGTGGTGGTGGTTTCCGACTTCCATGTTACCTTCGGCTGTAGTTCTGGGACCAGACATGACATCATTTCAACGGCGCAGTGTTTGAAGCCAAGATGGCGGGTTCGGCCTCGCGGTGGTTTTCACTGACTCTTAGACAGGACGCGACCGTCCTTTTCAAGGGCTTTGTCGGTCCAGTAACTGCTGGGACGGTGGGGGACTTGGTCTTGAAGGAGATCAGTGACAACTGACGACATATCTGCCGGCCTGTCTGTCCAAAATAACAGCAGGAAACATGACTTGTCCTGTCAATACCCCTATTGAAGTGTTGGTTTCACGCAAAGCGACTGATATTGTCGCTTGGTTGAAGGAAACGTCCGTCATCGATCTTTTGGTAAATGTCTTGTAATTATTACACTGGCTATTACCTGGATTTGACATATCATTTTTTTTTTTTTTTACCGCCCTCTCGTGTCTAAGAAGTTTGTCAGAAAGTAAAAATAAATAAAGTGTGGAGGCTTGATTTTATTTTTATTTTTTTTCCATCCTCCACCTGGACATTTTTGCCAGAAAAATCCGTAAACCAATTAATAAAAAAAAAAAGGCCTTAACTTCTCAAAATTATCTACATGATTTGCAGAAGATTTAATCATATATTTACTGTTTTACACACCTGTCCTCTTTGTTGGCCATGACCCAAGTCGTGAACTCTGTAAGGTGTGTCAGGTGATCAGATACCTGGTGGACCACTGTCACAGGTATCTCCCCAAGGTACAGCTTTCTCAGGTAGGGGAGCTCACCCAATAAGGGCAATAACTCTGTCACATTGACTTCAGTTTCTCCATCTGTCACCGAGTGATTATAACCTTCTAAATTCTGAAATCAATAAGAATATTCAGTCTCAAATTCTAGATATTCAATTAGATTTCATACAGGTGATGAAAAACACTTGTGAACAAAAACACTGCTTTGATTTGCTCTGAAATAAATGTATGATTCAGCTTTATACACATTAGATTTATACACATTAGATAGTAGTGTTTACTTAAATACAAAACACAGATACATGTACATGATATACCTATACACATACAGTTGATGGACAATGCTACATGTTTATGCAGTTACATTTGGGTTATGGATTTTTAAGAAATACATTTATGGGATAGCAAGGTACAATACCAGAGTGCTACTATGGTCAAAATTCAGGATTCTGAAAGCACTATTCATAAACAGCAGGTGTTGATAAAGGAGAGAGGATTCATGTCCCCAGTCTGACATGTAGTGAAGCAATCATAGCCGACAGAGATTCTATAACATACATGGTCAATATGTACATAGCCTTCCTAGTGTTGATACAATTTGTCCTAGTTTCAATCTGCTCTATTGACTCTTCCTGGAATGTTTCAGCGTCACTCTCATACCAGTTTATATGTTTTCAGTTTGAATTTACAGGTACTTCATTAACACAAGGTAATCTCTAAACTCACCAGAGATTCTACTTTGACCTGCCTCAGATACTGCATAGCTTTTCTCCACTCTGTCATCTTGAGCCTGGACAAGTCCACATGCTTCCACTACAACAGTGATCAATGATATACAGGGTTAATCCTTCATTCATTCAGGCTAAAAATCTGTAATACAGTTATCATTTGTCAGTATATCCGAATGCCATATTTACTGCTGGAAAATTATTTCACGGATACCAATTTGTATATGCTCGTCAGGTGAGCACAAACCGAACTGGTCTGCAATATTGCACCAGGTAGATAGTTATTGCAAGTTTTAAGTTGAGCATGAACAGGTTGGTGAAACTTCAAAAATACAGAAAAAGTTGCAGTTTCAAAATTGCATGAATTCCTTTTTCGGGACAAATTTTTTGCCAGTTGTGTGATTCATGTGTTTTTAACAGTGATTTGGAAAAAACCCCTCCAAAATCCTGCACATCTATCAAATAAAGTAGATAGACAAAAACAATTTTTGAATTAAAGCAAAAAAGACAAATACCCCCCCCCCCCCTTACTTTATTCTGGAACAGCCCTTATCTCCAAACTGGAGAGTAGCTTTCCCCAACCTGATGACGAAGGCACCTTTATTTTTTGCCCCCACCACGCAGGTAACTGAATATAATTTTACCCCAACCACCCATATTATTGAATATAATATGTAATACAGTATGACATGTAACCAACAATCCATCCGGCAACCACCCATGTAATCATGTAACTATTTTACCCCACAATCCATAACCATATAAACTGCTTTCTGTACACCCCCCCCCTGATGAAGTTGCAATACTTACCAGACTCGGTTGTGAAGCTATCCTGTTCCAAGTCTTACACACACACGAGGCTCTGTTGAAAGAAAAATATAGCGTCACAATAAAGCTGCTAAGATAAGATAAAATTTATTGACCAAGATACACAGCCTTTGCAGACCGGCAATACAGTCAACACACATACATGAACATGATCACATTTATAGAACATCAATAAACCAATTGTGTTTATGGTACCAGTACTGGGAAACAGACACTCACTGTAATCTTAAGGTTTCAAACTTTATCAAATAACTGGCCGTGTGGATCAACAGGCTCTTGGACCAGTACCATTCGTATTTGAGAAGACTTATCCAAACTATCGAAATACAGACAAATTTTGGTCAGTATAGCAGTAAGCTGTGTCCACTGTTCATGGTATGATATTGATCTTCAACGACTTGTTCACAGCACTGTTTACAATATCGTACGTATACTAAATATACCTGATACCAGTAATATGAATCGTCATCAGAGCTGACGCATAAATTATATCACAGTTTCACCATGGTACCGGTTATGCATTTTTATGAATTCAATATTTTTAGGGAATCATCTTTATCTTAAAGCTAATATTTTTACCAATCGTTGGATTTAATATTCCATTTATTCTCTCCATACAAGAGAATATTCAAATATATGTCTATGTCCTCATTTATCATAACTTTGCAATCTATGTCCCTGATAAGTCTCCTACAACTCTGTACTGTACTGGAACAAATACATCATACAAACCTCAACAGATCTTTGGTGTTGAGATACGTGAAAACTTCCAGCATAGCTTCAAAACCACCAAACAGCCTTCGGAAATAACAAAGACCAGGGTTTATTCCAGGTCTCCTGGTTGGACGAATGTTGAGGCCCCCAACAGAAGATTTTCGTACAATCGTTGACTGTGTATTGGAGGAGTCTGGAAAATGAGTATCCTTGTTTTTTTCAGCACTTTTATAAATTTGTTGGCCATCTATGCTTGCAGCCACTTCAGGGACTTGTCCAACAAATTTAACCTGCATCTCCATATAATTGCTTGTCTGACCAGAACTTAACATTTTGAGGGTGTTCGCGGGAAGACAAACTTTCACACCATCATAGGTCTTCAAGAAACATGAGGGAGGAACCAAGATGTGTGTGTTGTTGATCTTGAGGGCAAGTGGCTCTTTAAGATTAAGGCGTTGTAGAACAGCAGGAGGGAGGGTTAGTAATTGAGCTGGGGTATTCTCACCCTCTTTCGCCTTAGTGATGGTAGAACCCTGGTGTAGCAAGTGTGATAGTGGATGATCTTTGCTGCTCTCCACGGCAGCACTTGGAGCAGATACATTAGAAATCAGGTCGGATACACGAACCGTTACTGGTGGCCCCGACATGGAGGTGACATTTGGGATGACGGACGATGACACTGTAGGCGTCATTATGGCCGATTGTTGGTTACTGTTGACCACCGTAACACCGTTCTTTAATAACTGTGGGGGTTGAGGTGGTGTGGCGCCTTGGTTGGATGATGGGGGTTTAGGGGCTGGAGCTGGAGTTAGTCTAGGGGGCAGACCAGGGCCTGCTGCGGGCACTGACGCGGACCCTGTGGAGGAGGCAGGTGATGGAGCTGTAGGTAAAGATGCAGTGCTCATTGTTACTGCACCTGTTGTTGTGCCTGCCGTGTCTGTGCCTGTTGTTGTGTCTATATATGGGTCAATGTATGTGCCTGTTGGGGGGTTCCATACTTTGGCCATAACAGTTGGCTGAAAGTTTGCACTGACTGAAGTGGGTGTATTTCCTGCACTTGTTTGCTGTGAGAGATTTGGTGGAGTTGCTGTACTAGTGGATGGGGTTGTCACACTTGAGGATAATGAGGTCGCAATATTTGCTAAAGCTGTTGCTGCAGAGTTGGTGGAGTTTGTCACACTCGTTGAAAAAGAAGCCACAATATTTGATACAGGTGCTGCTCTACTGGTTGGAGTGTTCATCACACTTGTTGGTAATGAGGTCACAATGGTTGGTTGAGAGAACTCTCTCGCTAAAAGCGGGGCTGGCTGAGCAATCTTTACTGGGATGCTCTGGATGCCCCCGAGAATGGGAGATGAGCCAACCATAGTGGAAGGTACCACAGAGGCAACATTCGGAGTAACCGCATTGGATACACTGATGTTGGGTACAAGCCCTACAGGAACATTCGTAACATTTACATTAGAATTACCACCCATTACCACTGAGGAAATCTGTCCCAGATTCGGTATGGTGTTCAGTTGTGGAACAGCAGTCATAAATGTTACCTTGCCCCCTGGTCCAATACTGTGAGCATACGGGAAATTCTTGTTGGACACTGGTATATAAATGGTCTTCATACCAGTGCCTTGTGGAAGTGTTGACGATGCTGCTGTCGCAGGCTGAGTTTGCAAACAAGTTCTAAGTGCTGAGTGAGTCTGGCCACCAATTCCCGGTTGGGCGACATTAATGGTAATATTTTGGGGTACAGATGTAGTAGTGGTTGCTGTTTTCAAAGTCAACGGACTCCAGTTACTCTTGTTCAGGACCAGACTCGTTGCCGATGGTTTGTTCTGTAATGCTGCACTGCTACCATTAGCAAGTTTTCCACCAGCACGCTGACATCTCTAAAAAAAAATAAAGAAGATTACATGTAATATGGTTTGTGTCCCAACAAATGATGTAAGTAACATTACACAAGTGTTCTCTTCCGAGTGGCATACTTATATGGACAATGCAGACCTTAATTTTGAAGCATACTTCTAGGCTAGGCACCCAGACAGTTAAGTACACACTCAAAGTTTGACAGGTCTATCTAACTTGATGCTTATCCATACGTCTTGGGTTTGAATATATAATCAGAGAGTCTGTCCCAACACGATGCTTATCCATACATGTCTTGGGTTTCAATATATAATCAGAGAGTCTGTCCCAACACAATGACATCATCAAGATAGACCAGGCAGGTAAGCCCCCAGCCAGGTAAGCCCCCAAAACATGGCGTTAATAATGCACTGAAACATGGCTGGAGTGTTACTGATGTCAAATGCCATGCAGACATGCTCAAACAGGCCATACTTGGTATGAGTTGTGTTGATCAGCCGGGTCAATAGAGATACCCGGCAGCTAGATCAAGATTGACGAATTGAGACTGCACAACCATATGCAGCTGGGGTAATACCAAAAACATGTCGCATGAAAATATGTGGTAGTGGCGTGTTGTCTGTTACAGTTTATATCAATCGATAACATGTGGCTAGTTCTCCGATGTGGTTGTGGTTGTCAGGACGTGTGTGAAAATTGGCCTGTACATCATATGTAGAAGAAGCTTCTTCATTTGATATTAACTCAAGTAGATTGATTGTTAGATATAAATAGATTATACCTACCAAACAGACAAACAGAACTGGCCTTGTGTTCCCAATGACGTTCACACATTCAGGATGGAAGAGACACATACAGATTCCACACTGCAGAGATGGATGTTCACCATTACGACCTGGACAGTCTAAACCACACAGTTGATCTACCTTAGTCACTAGTCTGAAACAAGAGAAGACAACTCTATCAAACTCCAGAGATGGATGTTCACCATTACGACCTGGACAGTCTAAATTACACAGTTAATCTACTTGGTCACTGGTCTTAAACAAGAGAAGACAACTCAGGTCTCACAATGCATGATGTTGGCTATCATGGATAGATGAACAGATTGTTGGATTGGTGAGGGTACATAAAACTTCCCCTCAGATCTTGATACATCAATATCTGAGGAAGAAACTTCTAACCAATATTAAGAACTAATCCGAGAATATTAACAGCTTCCTCATTTTTATCTGCCTGGTACCATTTGTGATGAAGACATGAAAAAGATCTGAATATAATGATTTGACTGGTTCATTATTGGATATGAACATCATAATAAACAAGAGCTAATAAGACAATTACAGGAAACAGAATATCCTGAATGACCGAGTTTCATCAGATCCTTTATCTTTGCTTGGCAAAATATAGTGAAGACAAGGTAACAATTATGGATTGGGGGGGGGACTGGCATACAACACATGTGTGGTCATGGACGAGATCTTGGTCAAACATTAGGAGAGAAAACTATACATACTGAATATGATTGTTCCTTGAAGTAGTGGGGCTACTTCCTGGGAATGACATTGGTCTGTTATTCATCTTGGCTGCCTGTGTTGTACTTTTTCTCGCCGTAGGCTTGGACTTTTTGGGTCGGTGTACAATGGGGACGGTGGGACTGATCGTCTGTGAGGTGGACGATTGATCGTAGGGCTCTTCCTCCCCCTCCCTCTCCATGACCACCTCTGGAGGGGGCATCAAATCAGCTGGAGGGTGGACCATGATCTCCTCAAAAGTGTTACCCTTGGTTGGGAGGGCGCCATATACAATACGATCAGGTAGAGGATATTTCCGAGGTCTACCAGGACTTCTACCTTTCTTCTTTTTCCTTCCCCTTTTTGATGGTGAAGATGTTGGCTGCACGAACAACTCTTCAGCATTTAAACTCCTCTTACCTCCTGCACGGCTCCGATTCTTGCCTGCCATACGTATTTTCTCTGATGGAGGTTTGTGGATGGGTTTTCTGATAAAGGTGAAGTTCAATTCAGTCATGTCAGAGCCATGGTTTCTCACTGAAAAACATGGAGATATGTACATGTGCATTGAATTGGAGCAATATGCAAGAGGTGGGAAAAATTGACGGCGTATGGGGACTAAAAAGCAATCATATGACTCCACAGAAAAGCCTTCCTCGGCAACTCACATGCAGACCCGAGAATACGGTGGATTCTCGGATGTAGCCTTAGTATCTCAGTCGCGCTTTTATTGCAGCTGTTCTTGTGAAGACTGAAGTATTCACATGGTCCCTAGCACCGGCTTAAGTGGAATTAGATACGCTATCTCGGGAGCTGTGATGACAGATCAGCTCAAACAACTCATCTGATGTTAATGAATGAGCATCGAGGACGTCTGATGGAGTAAACGCCTCAACATGGGGTAAACCTGGTAAATGGGCATGTTACATGTACCACCACTACTAACATTTTCTTGACAAGACTCTACACTAAACTTTGCATAAAAGTGGATATGAGGCAGCAATAACTGTGTTAATGTTCAAGAGTGTAATGGTCCAAATACTGTTCAGATGGGTGAGTGAGTGAGTATGATTCAACATCGCTTTCAACACTATTTCAGTCATATCACAACATTTGGTTCAAGAGTAGGAGGGTCCTATTCCTTTAACACCCGGGACCCCACGGGTTGGGTCCTATTCTTTTTCACACCCTGGAACCCCACGGGTGCCCAAGTTAGTCGCCTCTTATGACAAGGCTCTCTGAGAAGCTGTGGCCTATTCTTACCATGGCCTGGAGTGTGTACAACAACATGCCAGGTAAATACCCAGGAGCCCCATGGGGCTTGTTCAGATGGGAATATTCGACCTACTTCTATTCTTACCTTGACCTATGGTCTTTGAAACTAGATCATCAATTGCAGTGCCCTACATGTTCTCATAAGGCAGCATTGTGTCAAAGGTCAAGACTCTAGATCAAGTTGTCTGTTACAACTGCTATTCACATTTTGAGATTTGTGACCTTTGAAAGTAGGTCAAGGTCAGTACAGAGTTAACTTTACCTAGAGGACTTCACAATAATGAAGCATTGTGCCAAATAACAAGTCTCTAGCTCTCGTTGTTATTGGTATACATGTATCACATTCACAATGTTGTTCACATTTTGACCTCTGTGGCCTTTGAAAATAGGTCAAGGTCAGTCCTGAGTGAACCTGACCTAAAATCCCCCCTAAGACAGCATTGTGCCAAATATCAAGGAACTAGTGTCTGTCAGTGCTATTCACATTTTGATCAGTGTGACCTTTGAAAATAGATCAAGGTCACTATTAGAATTCCCCATATGACAGCTCCAGCCCTTTATTTTATCGAGATATTAAATACACAAGTTGGTACAGATGGATGAAAGGAGAGACAAACAGCGTTTCCATGAAACAACCTGTGAATGCCAGCAGAATTAAAATTGCCAGAAGAATATTTTAATAACAAACCCATTTTCAATTTCCAGGATAAAGAGGAACCGAGAAAAGAAGAATATTAATTTTTCACAGATGCAATATGGATATCTTTTGTCCAACTGATGATGATTGAAGGTCGAATATCTCTAAATCTCACACTTTGGTCAACCGATTATTAGCCTGGCATATTGTAAAACTGAGCTGTTGTAGCTCTGGCATGTTGTAAAACAGGCGCCTCGTAGCACGTTTGAAAGTGGGGGGGCTGAACTCTATATCGGCCATGTTAAATGCTGGACTGGTGCTATCTAAGATAGGACTTATAACATTGCAGTCTCAAAAAGTGGGGGGGCTAAATGGCATGGCATGTTGTTTATTTTTCAATGACCATGTCAACAAGCGTGTACACATGTACATTCTGCTTTCATATGCTCTGTTACTCTACACAAGCTTATAATGTAGGCATGAGCCATGCCGTTATCCCATGGCTGCATCTGTTCAGCCTCCAGATTTGTGAGCATCTCTACATCAATTAAACGTCGCATGGTGAGGTCATTTTCTTCTCCACGTACATCACATATTTAATGGCAAAACAGAAAGTCTGTCGAAGCAGGCAGAGGTTCAAATTTCTCTGACAAGATATTCTTGTATTTGTTGTATATGGCGTTCTCACTATCATCAAATATAATACATTGTACCTTCAGCAAACTTGGCTGCTAAAAAACGCACAGGGGAGAGTTGACAAAATCCATTTATTTTGAGGCTGATTACATCGTTATCACATTTATATAGAACCATTATTCCAAAAGTCATGGGAGATCATTTGTAATAGTTTCTTTATGTTGATTAAGAAACTGAGAATTTTACAGAATGACTAGATGTTACATTTTTGCTTCTCAAAACTTTTATGGTTTACGAGGCATTGCCAGGAAATTGTTGATCGACAAACATGTGATTATAAATTATGTGCGGCTCCACATTGTAGGAATGCTTGTAATACTAAATTGTTTATACAGGAGTGAAAGACAAGCTTCCACAAGTAGAAGAATGCCTATTGAATCAAGGTATAATCTAGCTACTATGGACCCTACAGCATTTAGAATAGACATGTTTGAGTGAACACCTGGTATAGTGTTACCTGTAGGAGGACCAAGTGATGTCAAACACACCTGTAGGTAAACATAGGTGTGAAATGTCCAAACGACCATCTCATGTAAACATCGTTGACTAACAGAAAAGCCTCCTAGTTTGTGATAGAACAGTACTAGTGTTAGATAGCTACCAGTATGTACAGAATAGATAATCTCATGTCTGAATTGTGTCTTGAACAGCACAATTTGATGTTTCATTATTTTTCTCATACTACTTCTTCACATGAAAGATCAATATTTTTGTACCTCCTCAAGGTTGAGAGATTATACAAGATACATGTAAACTTCACTTCCTATGGATAATGTAACTGTTCAAGTTTAGTGTAAATGTATACTCACGATAGTTAGCTATCTGGATCTTGGAGCGCTGTGGAGGGACATAAAACAGAGAGGTGAAACAAAGAAAATACTATAAATGATGAGCAGAGAAGTACAACCATCATGTACCAAAATAAACAAGTTGATGCAACTGGTCTCTTTAGGAAATGTTTACACAAATCAATTCTGATTGTTCTTTTAATCTTTCCAATTAAACAATTCAATAACTAAACAATTCTCCTACCAGGTCTTGAAATTTGACAGACATGACAGAGCTTTACCAGCCTTGTAGAATTCAATACACTGATATACTGTTCATGTACATATGTCAGTCCCATCAGAAGAAAAATCAGCCCCATTCAGGCCTGAAAATCAGTCTGGTGCAGATATCAAAATATATGGTCTGCATACCACTCCGCACGGTCTCGTAGTATTTATACGGACTGACCAGTCTGCATACCACTCCGCACGGTCTCGTAGTATTTATATGGACTGACCAGTGCTAGTATTAGGCCATATTGGCAGCCATGCTTGAAACTACTTTCAAGCACAATATCCCACCCAATCTCTGGAGAGTGCATGTCAGCTGTAGGATTTCCATCCTTAAGCCCAGGCAAAATCAAGGAAATATGCAATTGATTTTGTTACATATTTTATCTCCTGATTAGGGGTGGGGTGGGGGGGAATCAAATACCATGAGGTGATGAGGTGAGAGCTGTAAAGTCCCCCCACCATAAGATCACTATGAAGGAATACATGCTGTACATCAAAACAAATTCCTTTATAAAACCCCCCAAAATTCTAATTCCACATTGTAAAGGGTCAGTTAATTTATAAATTGAGCTTTTACCCTTCCACATTCATCTATTGTTTGTACATATAATATAAGACATGTATACATGAACATGCTGAACAGAAGAACTCACCAGTTTAGTTCCATCTGGGGTAAAGTAATAAACATCTGCCGGTTTCTGTGCCCTTTTCTGTCCAGACTTGGTGTACTCCTCAAACACACCACGGATGACAATCTCTCGCTTCCAACCTGTTCACATTCAAAGGGAAGTTGCAACAAGCCTGTAAACCTCATCACAAAGATCACAGGGACATAGTACAGATACATGTATGTGTACAAACCTCATCACAAAGATCACAGGGACATAGTACAGATACATGTATGTGTACAAACCTCATCACAAAGATCACAGGGACATAGTACAGATACATGTATGTGTACAAACCTCATCACAAAGATCACAGGGACATAGTACAGATACATGTATGTGTACAACATCACAAAGATCACAGGGACATAGTACAGATACATGTATGTGTACAACATCACAAAGATCACAGGGACATAGTACAGATACATGTACATGTATGTGTACAAAATTGTTCCATATTATTCAATCATGGGAAGTATAATTTTCCACATAATAATAAAAAAGTGACCTAATTTATTGAATCGGAAAGTTGATGGGATGGTAAAAGAACAAGTGTTTCAGGAAGTCAGAGTATTTAATTTCTCACTAATACCATTGTAAACAAGCTTATTTATTCATGTCATTCATTAATTGATGCAATTATTTATTCACCTGTGACCTGGCCCTGAAGATTAAATTACATAATATTCAGAAGCTCATGTTGAAAACCACAAAGTTCTGTTTTGGACCACTGAGATATTAAAGATACTGAAAATGATCAAGTCTGATATATGATCTCACCCTCCTGAAATGGTATCTTAAAGAGTTCAGGATCTCCGTCCAAATCTCTCGTGGACCCTGTAAATACATGGTGAACAATGATAAATAAAAATCCAGCACAGAAATACATGAATTCATACTCATATTTGGTGTCTGGAAAAAAAAAACCCCAAGGGACAAAAACCACACAGACGATAGACCCATGGACAAAAGCACTAAAGACAAAAACCCCGCGGACAAAAGCCCCAAACCATTATTTAAGGTGTCAGTGAAGTGAATCTCCTTGCGCTGGAAATGAGCATTATGCCCACAGAAGTTGGCAGTTTCGCGACCTATTCCCTTTAATCATCGTATGACTGAAGGTATCCAAAACGACATTTTCATCGCAGGATGGGCATCTTTTCTTGCTGTCTAAGTCTTCTTCTGGCAGGGGGTACACCACAACATAAAATGTCTGGTAGTAGTCATTCATGATGTGGTTATGATGACCATTTTGCAAAAGGTTTCATTGGGTCAGCTCATGAGCTGAATTAGCTCAATTTGGGGGGTGGGGCCATTTGGGGACATCTAGCGGGAGTACCCCACCACTGAAAATGTCTGGCAGTGGTCATTCATGATACAGGTTATGCTAAGTGATCGTTTAATGGTAAGTTTTTCCTGAATTGTTTCATGCTTGCACTCTCATTTCATAACATTTTCATGAGTCCATGAACTAATTGTACTGCACATACACTTAAATAATGGTTTGGGGCTTTTGTCCACTGAGGCTTTTGTCCGTAGGTTTTTATCCGCTGGGTTTTTGTCCATGGGGCTGCTGCTTTTGTCTGCGGGAATTTTGTCTCCTGGAGCTTTTGCTCTGGGTTCCTCACATTTAAGTGCCAAATGGACTGTTAATTACAAATCACTGTACCAGTGATATGTTCAATATGATATTGCAGTTATCTGAATGTAATCATTTTGTTTTGTGATAAGACTGTGGAGAAAAATTTCTCACCTTTTGTTTGAAATGAAGAAAAAATAGTCATGGCTTGGGACAAGAATATTGATCTGATAAAGTCTTACAATCAAAACAGAAATTTTCACGCACCATATTCTTCTCGCCACTCTGTAACAGAACCACTGCCACCACCGCCAGAATTCAGGCGTCTGCGTTTTGGAGCTGGCGTCTTCTTCTCTTCCTCATCCTCTGCCTCATCATCGTCAGATTTTGGGAACAGATCACTCTCTGTGACGCTCTCACACAACATCGACAGGGTCGTATCTTCTTTTTCATCATCACCCACATTACTCTCATCTAAATCATCACCTGTTTCCATTGTCGTATCATTCACATCTTTATCATTCGGACTCACATCTCTATCATCATCAACCTCAATATCCACCTCATCATCTTGGTCATCACATTTACTTTCGTTCCCATCTGTCACAGTTTTGGACCCCTGTTCATCCTTACTAATCCCACCCGTTTTATTTCCATCAGAACGAGCCTCATCCTGAATAATTAGTCGACCGTCATCATCATCATCATCTGAGCTATCATCAGACATTGCCTCAGTCTGACATTCCATCTCATGACTAGTGTGTTGAACTTCTCCTGATTTCTCGCCATTTCCAGGTTTTGGTTTAGTTTCACTTTGTTTCTGTACGTCGGTGTTGAGTATGTTGTGATGCTCCCCCACACCAGCCGTGACAGGCTCATCAGTCTCCGAGACTGTATCAGTCCCACTATCTGATACTACATTCGTCTCCTCTCCAGTCAATTGTTTTACATTACTCTCCATACCATCATCATTAGTTTCAGATCCACCTTCACTTTGATTATCTTCGTAACGATTAGTTTTAGAAGCACTCGGTTCATCTCTCGTCTTAGATTCACGTACATTTAGCGGTGTAAATGGTTGCAAGTTTCCTACATGTACTTTGTCAGCTGCAGCATTTTCCTCTGGATTGTCTACATGTACAACAGCTTCCTCTTCTTCATCCTCGGAACTTTCTACAACACCACCTTCTTTCTCCATTTGATCATCGTCATCCTCCTCGCCAACATCTGCATCACCTCCATCATCACTATCAGGTGTTTTCACATTCTTTATCTTATCATCATTGCCCAGTTCTGCTGGGATATCCTGGCCCGGGATAGCAACGGTGTCCGGGTTGTGTTCTGCTGGAATATCCTGTCCCGGTTTAACAGGAGCCTGGCTGAGTTCTGCCGGAATATCGGGTCCCGGAATAGAAGAGGGGTCCTCGTAGAGTTCGGGTGGAATATCCTGTCCTGGGATAAGAGGGGTGTCCCAGCTGCAATGGGCAAAATTAGGATCCTTCAACTGTCCCTCTGAACCATGTTGCATTGTGTTGGGTTTTATGTGAGTTTTATCCAAAAGACTGACCATACGTGTGGAGCCAGGGTTTATTGTTGGGAAATTTGCATAATCTGATTGATTCTGGTCCACAGGTTCAACAGAATTGACACGGGGCTGAGTGGAGTAAGCATGCTCATGTAGGAGAGGACATCTCGGCACTTCATTCCCGGTATTCTCCATACCATCATCATCACTGGATTCATCATCATCACTCATATTTCTTATCTCAAATCTGTTGGCAATCGGGTTTAAAGCTCCATTTCCTGGGAATTGATTGACAGGGGTAGACGCGGAGAATGAATTTGCAGTTCCAAGAGGACTAAAGTGTACATAGGTGTCCATGGCAGGTGAACATTGGGACTGTGTATGGCTCATTCTGTTAGCCTCAAACTCCCTCTCGGACTCCTCAAAGGGTTGATTGTTGATCCGTTTCAAGGTCTCCAGTGGATCCAGCAGGATTTTATCTCTGTTCTGTGTGCTAGGTTCCTTCAGAATGGAATCAGCCATATTCTGCTTACATCATGTCTTCACCTACAAACATACAAAAATGAAAATTGATTTTCATAATGCAATTATAAGTCAGTTTCAATCAGAGCACAGGCCCACAAAACAAGAGTTTGGGGGTGGGGGGGGGTGTGTGGATGGTGATATTGCAGTGAAGTGTTAAAATATGGGGTCTCCTATATATAACCCCATGCTTTACATAAAACCACAACAAGGCATGAAACACACTTTGGGTGAATAGAGAAATAAACGGTTTATCGCCAAACAAAATATATCAGCATATTCTACAAGTATCACTTTATATATTCCCATCGTCAAATTAGTAAATTTGTGCAATTTTTTACCTTTGCCGGGCAATTCAAAATCCAACGTAACTGTCCACCCATCTAGGAACAGCGCGATTATGGCGGGCTTCGTTCTCAATTCTGATTGGTCAGTCGAGACAGCTGATCGGTGTGTGACCTCTTGCCGAAGGCGTGTCACGACTGACCAATAAGAATTGAGAACGAAGCCCGCCATAATCACGCTGTTCCTAGATGGATGGACAGTTACGTTGGATTTTGAATCGCCCGGCAAAGGTAAAAAATTGCACAAATTTACCAATTTGACGATGGGAATATATAAAGTGATACTTGTAGAATATGCTGATGTATTTTGTTTGGCGATAAACCGTTTATTTCTCCATTCACCCAAAGTGCGTTTCACGCCTTGTTGTGGTTTTACGTAAAGCATGGGGTTATATATAGAGACCCCATATTTCGACACTTCACCGTAATACCACCTAAATAATAGCGAAATAAAACTGATGTCCAACGTCACATCTGTCAAGGTAGATGACATTAGGGAAATTCAAACACCGTTTTGTAGTCAGAAAAACATACATAGGGTCTTAAAAATGGTAGTGATAAGAGTGCACATTGCAAAAAAGTTGGTACATCAAAAAATACCAAATCTTGTGATCACGGAGTAAACTGTGTTGCTAACATCATTTTCATTTAATGTCATCCTCTTGGATTTCAAAGCACACCTGTGACAGGCAGTTGACTTCAAAATGTCCAAGGAAATGAGTAATTTGAACATCCCAAAGGATTCCAATAAAGTTGAAATGTTTAATGGATTTAGAACACCAAACCTGTTGCTAACATCATTTGAAAGAATGACGTTAGCTACACCTTATTATTGTTCTCAAAATTCACATGAATGAATTTTGCTTTGATATTTCCTTATCCTTTCAATCTATTGGGAGTTTTGTTATGATAATTGTATACAGCTAGGAATTATTAGCTTCTACAAACAAAAATTAAAAACAAATATGTGATTGTGAGTCTGTCATGGATGAGAGATGAAAATAGTAGATGGGTGGTACTCTTTATATTAGAATACGCCTAGAGTCGGCAAGGACCTGCGAGATCAGCTAAATAAAAATGGCAGTGCCCATTGCGAGAAATAAACTTTCTGTCTTTGGCAATTTTTATTGTCCACGAGTATTTTTGAGAGAACGGTTTATCTATTTCAGGTCAAATTGAGGGAGTCCTGGGTAACATCGCTACAGATCGTTGTCTTTGTCATTTTTTTTAGCACGAAAGCATGTGGCGTTAGGTAGATAGATTTTAGGCGTTAGATTTTTATGTTGCCCCGGGCAATCAGGCAAATTGCTATTTCGTACCCTGAACTCTGTAGCTTCATCTTCAGGGCAACTTTATATCAAAACAATATCCAATGGAGTGATTAACAGCTCACCAATATTATGATTGTCATGTTTTTAAATAGAATTTGTGAAATCCTATACAAAAGGAACGATATTTAAAAAAGTTTAAAGAAAATAGAATTAAGATGTCTATAAACTTGAAAGTTCATTATGGTTTGGTCACCACTCTTATAATTCAATACTAGAGAAGAGAGATTTTCTACTACTGAATCAGGGAACGTGAACATGTAAAAAAAATTGTTAAAAATCATGCAAATTATTTATTATTTATTTGTTATTTCAAAATATTTTAGAGGGTGTGGCCCAATTCGGGGGGAAAAAGAAAGAAAACGTCACATTTCACGAATAGTTTGTTTTACAAATAACCAAGGCAAAAATTACACATACAAAAAATAATAGGAAAACAAAATAAGAATTCAGCTGGAAATAAGCCAACATCGTTGCGTCACATCAAGGTAAAACTAATGCGAGGTCATTTTATAACAGTTATATTTTGTTGTCGAACACAAATTTTCAACTCGATAACTTTGGCGTGTCGATACAAACGTCATTGTTACATAGCTAGGATGTTTGAGACATGTAAATGAACGACCCTGACCCTCAATTAGAGAAACTGAAAGCTGCCAATCAACTGAGCAGTGGGCGGGTCTTCAAATGCTAGTGCTGCCACCTGGTGGCCACATCGGGGAACTAGGCTCATCAGAGCGGCCATTTTGACTATTTTAAAGAACTGGTCAAAATAAAACTTTGACGTTTCATTCGTTTTCCGTGAATGCCAGATATATCAACCAAGCCAATAAATGGATGGAATAATATTGTCATCCATAATATAAACAATTTCATAAATAACATCATAAATAAACAATGGAGGGCATTTTACATGTACAAATTAGTACATGTATTTAAAACTACCATGACCATGGCCTAGAGAAAATGATATAACCCTCAACTGTCCCAGACTACTTTCACCTACTCACCCCCCCCCCCCCCCCAGTCATTCTCCTTCCCACATGTAAATATA
The DNA here is from genome assembly GCA_036873755.1 of Hanleya hanleyi. Lineage (NCBI taxonomy): Eukaryota > Metazoa > Mollusca > Polyplacophora > Lepidopleurida > Hanleyidae > Hanleya > Hanleya hanleyi. The sequence continues at coordinate 4,967 of JAVTVY010006657.1, read as the reverse complement.
CTGAAATTCAACTGCGACAGTTTTCAGCAGAACAACATCATCAGATCATGAGATTATTGCATTGCACTGTACCGTTCAACTTCAACAGGCAGGAGCGACTTTTTCACAAACAAAATAGTCTGTAACCGAATGAATGTTGAAGTTGTTTGGGACAATTTTACAAACCTCATCACTTACGAAGTTATTTAGCACACGTCGATTAGAACAACGCAGTCACAGTCACAGTGCCAGTGCAACAGAACAAACAATGGCTGGCCGACTGAAATTCAGCGCAAAGAGTCGTCGAAGGGAAGCAACTCTCTAAAATTTCATGGCATCTTTTTCCAAAATATGTACGCACTCCACGTTAAATATATTTTCTTGTTTATCCTGTTAATATTTTTTCGTGGATATCACAATTGATATTTAAAGTACCGCTCATTTACCGTCCATCATAATAATCTGTTCTTAAAGTAAATTTTGATACAGTGCAACTTACTGGAATAAATCATTAAATGAATTTCTGGGAGTGTGGGTAACATTTGGACAGAGCGTCTGGGCGCGTCAACCACGTGACCCATCGCAAACAATATGGATGCCCCCATGTGCCATGTGCTATCATACCTCGATGTTGCAGGCATATTTTTGGCGGAAACTACTTAGTTGCAAAATGATTAACGTTCTCTTCATCACTTGCGTGACCTAAATGTTACAAGACTTGAAAGAGAACAACAACGACAACAACAACAATGCAGAATAGCAACTCAAAATCTAGTTAGCATTCAACCGTTCTGGTTCAGCAGCTTGATCAGTCTATTTGTTGTTGTTGAATAGAGAACTGCCATTCAGCTTTTACTCGATCGTGTAGGTTGACACCCAAATTCTGTTGTGTTGTTCTTCCTAAATGTAGGACATTTCTGCACAAGATCGATTGGCGTAAACTGTAATTTGGCGGAGGTTTTTTTTCTGGATACAAACACACATTGTGTATCCACATTATGAAAATCACCAAAAACTACTGGGTTTGTCAAAAATGTGGATACACACACTGTATAAATAATATATATCCACATTTTATTAACATTGTAATGACTGCTATATTTTATAATTCATTGTTATCAAGCTGTAGGCCTACGATTATGAAAAAGCCAAAGTTCTCGAAACTTTGGATTCCTGACAAAAAATAAAACCCCAACAGGTTTTCGGCATCGATCTTTGGACAATAAAACTGAGCAGAAGGTACTTGCGATCTGTTAATCTGAACTACTAGGACCTTATCATTCAAATAATCGTATTGTTGGACGGAATTCATGAGTGGAAGTTGAGACGGATGGGGAAGAGATATATGCTATTATTTCGTGGAGTGTGTTATTGCTTAAAGCTTTTTGTCAACCATTCTGGGAACTTGTAGAGGCAGGTTATATCCAATTTTCTGGTTGGTGGGCAGTCCCAGTACACAGATTTCAGCCAATCGAACTTTTCCTTACTCTTCACCAGTTGATGGAAGTTGACTTATGCTGCTAATTTTTACCTCCGTCGATCAGACGGAGGTCTAGGAACGCAACGTGAAATCTCCCGCCAAATAATTGTCATATGGGGAACCCACGACTCCTAGTATTTCCAATAGGGATCGTCATGGTTCCCGACAAAATCTTGCACTTTTTCTTTGGACACAATTGAAATAATGGGGTTCCCCATTGCAATGCATTGCAGTGGGCCTTGCTTCTGTAGTCGGGTTCCACCTCAATCTCGAATTGAAACTCACAGCAAGGCTGGACCCAAATCGCTGAACCTCAAACGACGTTGCCAAATCAGGTCAGATTTCCCATCAATTTTCTCTCCCCCCCCCCTTTGGCTAAACTACACCCGTTCTCTCCCTCTTTTCCCCATCAAACGAAAGCTTGTGAAAATCTAGGAGGCAGGAAATATTCCCTTTCCACCAGCAAACACATTATTAGGCTCTATTTCCCGAAATAAAATTTACGGTGGGGAAGGTCACCAAGGTCGCGCAAACCAAGACATGTTGTTGTTTTCCATTTCCGGGTTTGTATTTTGAGTCATTTCTTGTTTCCAAGAGTGTTTCATTACTCCAGATCTGTGCGAACATGTTCTATGACATATCATGTTCTAACGCAGGTCAGTCTCGTTCCATCGAACTATAGCCAATTAGTCGTTAAATCAATAACCGAACAAAGGGGGCGTGGCCCATATACTTGTAATGTTGTGTAAAACTGTAAAATGCATGTTTTATTTTTCGTTTATTTTTTATTTTGCTGCATGTTTGGGCGCGGAAAAAGTATCCGTCATCTTCCACTGATATATAACGTAGATGGCAAACCTGTCTCATAGTCTGTGAAACCCAAATTGTATGAAAATTCAACGCAAACAACATGTGCTATTTTTCTTTGTTTTTATTCAAAATTCATGTTTACTTTTGGGTCACATTTATATTTCCATGCTTGATTGAGACTGGAAATGCATTGAAACTTCCACCAGCATGTCCCGTAGCCCATAAGACTTTTACGTGGTCTGCCAAATCAAAATTGTGCGATTTATCAACGCGCAGCACATGTACCAAATTCATGTATTTATTATGTAAAATGCAGGTTTGCTTTTTTCTGCAAATTCATATTTCCCTGCCTGTTTCAGATTAAAAAACCATTAGCAAAGTTTTGATAACATGTGGTGTAGATGATAAACCTGTCACGTAGTCCTTGAAATCCAAATTGTGCAAAAATTCAACGCAAACAACATGTACAATATTGTAGCATTTTTGTGTAATAGTCATGTTGATTTTTGGGTCAAATTCATATTTCCTTCCTTGCTTGGGACTGGGAATGCATTGGAACACTTCCGCCAACATGTCCCGTAGTCCATAAGACTTTCACGTAGTCTGCCAAATCAAAATTGTGCGATTTATCAACGCGCAGCACACGTACCAAATTTATGTCTTTGTTATGTAAAATGCAGGTTTGCTTTTGCTTTTTTTTCTGCGAATTTATATTTTCCTGCCTGTTTCGGACTGGAAAACAATCAATAAAGTTCCGCCAACATGTGTCGTACATGATAAACCTGTCACGTAGTCCGTGAAATCCAAATTGTGCGAAACTTCAACACAAACAACATGTACTATATTGTAGTATTTTTGTGTAATAGTCCGGTTGATTTTTGGGTCAAATTCATATTTCCCTGCCTGTTTCGGACTGGAAAACCATCAGTAAACTTCTGCAAACATGTGCTGACTGCCCATAACAGTATCATGTAGTTCACAAGCCAAAAAAACGTGTGATTCACAGCAACATGTCACATGTATAAGCTTATACATGTACAATGTCATATATGGCATGTTTACTTTTGAATTAATTTCATATTCCAGTCATGGCATTTACCTGGAGAGCATTGAAAAACTTCTGCAGACATGTGCCGCTGCCCGTACCTGTATCACGCAGTCCACAGACCACTAATCCTGCAATTTACAGCGACATAGCACATATACATGTACAATGCTATGTAAATGGCATATGTTTACCTTTAAATTTATTTCATAGTTCCAGCCATGAACTTGATGTAAGATACAATAATCTTCTGCCAACATGTTGTAAAGTCCATAAACCTGTCACGTAGGGCATGAAGCACATAAGCATCAGAGTCAGTGATTGGCCACAACCCCCTCCCCCCCCCCCACATTGGATATCAGCTGATTCCTCAGGAAATAAACATTACGCATGTAATGATGACCGGCAGAGTGATACATGTGTCAATCGGTCAGACATTTTCAAGGATGCCCAGTTTTACCTCAAAACAACCATGTCGGACTTCATTCCTTCTCTCAGAATAATTGGATCTAACTTTTACAAAACCTGCAGCCCCCAATAGCTCCTGGATCTAGACCACATAAATGAAGGGATCTAGTTTATCGGTGCTATGGCAAAAATATCATGTAGAATGGGTTGTGTGGATAATATCAGATTCATGAAAGTTGAAGTCCTGCAGCATGCTCCACAAATATCATCAAAGGTCATAAAACTTTCTGGTCTGCGCCAGTGTGGATCTATACTTGTTTTTTGTTTTGTTTTTTTTTACAAAATTATCTCCCTTGACCAGGTGAGGACTTGAATGTGTCAGAAATGATTTAACTTCTAGAAACAAAGACTTCATTTCCTGAGTACCATGGTGTTATATATTGTTATGATTGGCTTAACTTTAGCTGCTGAAGATATTTCTAATTTGAGGATAGTGGGCAATCATACTAAATTTATTTTCATAACTTCATTTATTTTCACAATAAGCAACATAATCGAGATTAGCAAGTGAAGTTTTACAACATAATATAATACGCATCATGGATCTCCTTCAGTTTAGTGTAGACATATATACCCTTGGATATCTGTTACCCTGATTCAGTCATAATATTGTCTGTATTATATTGATATCGACAAGGAATATACATAATTCAGTGCTCCAGATAATTTTTTTTTATGAGGAGTACTATACTCCTCCAAATTTGTTCGAAGGAGTATCGCTTGTCATACCAGGAGTATTAACGGTTCTGAAAAACTTCTGGTCCGGACAGGTTGTTGACGCACGGACAAAGGGACGTACATGCCGATCACAAGACCCAGCAGCCCTATGGGTTGAGGGGTAAAAAGCAGTAATAATGGTTATTTTGCGTGTCCCGGACATCTTTAACCGAATCACACATGATGTGATTGCTGCAGTGAAAAAAAATGGCTGCTCACTATAGCAACGGTACTGTTTCCGGCAAGCTCTCCAGTCTCCGTGCAAGGGTATTGCTGATGAACTATATGACAACAACGTAAAACACCCCCGGAGACAGATTTGTCTCCCTTGATATATGCCTTGCCGAGATCAGGAGACCGAGTCAACGGATTGACGGCATCGTTTATTAGAGAAATTTTGCGCATTGATTTTGGCGATAAGGCGTATCAGCTATTTATCGGGCGTATTTGTTACGCCTAGATTTCAGC
>JAVTVY010006656.1:0-39111 GCA_036873755.1 Hanleya hanleyi | reverse complement strand
CAGAGCTGTGTAGATAGCAAAATACAATATTATTACTTTATTATTGCCTTGATTGTTTCTGCAGGTCCCTCCCATCCTACCTCCTCGATCCAGACAAGGTGACAGGTTGAATCGGACCCCAATTCCAGTCATACGAGACTGCGTTCACATCAGCCTGACAATTTGTCACAGGGGCCTGAGACCAGGCCACCTCAAGTCTCGTGTACACCGCAAGGATAAACGTTTTCTGACCGCTCGAACGTCACAGAATTTGATGGCAGCGGTGGGATGGCCAACACTGGGAAACCGATGGAGAAGTGACCCCGCTGGGAAGAAACAAGAAACCCAAGCATGATGACTATCGAAGATGTTCGCGCCGAACTACGTCCAGCGGACAGCGACTCGCAGTCAGGGAGGACGAAAAGCCGGCGAGAAGCCGGCGGCAACTGCCCATAACGCCAACTCCGAAGGATCAAGAGGAGTCACGACGAGGAGTGGGGATTGGACGATTGGGGCGCCGAATAGTACAAAATTAGAAATGTTTATTTTCAGACCGTGCATTCGTTCAATTCTAATTCTAAAATGTAATTCAACTGACCGCGGCAGACTGTTGAGTCGTAGTAAAAGTCGGTTGTAGATTTTTCAACCCATCAATGAACTGGTACCCTGCACCGATCATATTTTCGGCACGTATATTACATGGCCTCATAACATGACATTTACTGATTTGTGGGATAAATTACCATAATATTACAAAAATGTTCACAGAGACGGTTCGGTCACTCCGCCAAAAAGAAAAAAAACGAATACACATTCATCCAAATTACCGTAGTATCACATTTATAATTACCCATAACCACAGAGGCAGGTTAATTATTGGATACTGACATTCGTATTTCTTATGCCCAAAATAGAAAATCAAAGAAGAGACACCCTACAAGCATAACCACAGAGGCAGGTTAGTTACCATATAATGACAATTTGTTGCTCAAATCTACACCTGCTATTGTGTTGCCCATAATCCTCCATTGAGATCCTGCTGTAGACTAAAAATTCTCACCCTCTGAAGCCTCAGCCAATAGGTTACACTGCGCCTGCGCCCAAACGCACTTCCCCAAATCCTTTTTCTTCCTACAGCCACAGCGTATGGACGTGTTTAGAGAGAGCTCTGCTAGAATTAGATTTTGTTTTTTGTCTACTTTGATAGGGAAAATTCAGTCTAGATTTAGTTTCAGCATTGCAAAACAATGCCTAAAAACACCGGGAATATTAAGCGCTGCACATCTTGCAGACAAACTTGGTCACATTTGGACTCACAGTCGCTTTGTTTTTCCTGTAAAACGCATTTATGTTATAGGAAAATACGTGTTTAGAGTGTATATCTTGGTCCGACCAAGCCTGGTACGATTATGCAGAGGCCAGACGGAGTTATTTATTGCAGGCCGCGGTAGACGTGGAGTTGGCACCCATCGACAGGCAACAAGCCGAAATTAATCTCAAAGAGGACATGCCAGATTGCCCGTCACCTGTATCGCCTGTAATTCCGCCCAGCGGCACTATACATGTCGAAAATCTACCTGGCCAGCTGTTGTCGGGAGTAACGATTACGCAATCAGTCCCCACTGCCTTACGGACTACAAAGGGAGACGGAAACAAAGGAAAGAGGACAAAGGGAAAGAGAAAAACGTTCACTACTGAGCCAGACCTACCATTTGTTATCGGTGAACAACAAAACCTTTCTTCCCTGCCTACTGTGTCTTCCATTATTGTTGACACAGCGACCCCTTCCAATATAGCGACAACTGAACAAACAGCTACCGGGACTCGTACAGTTTCACCACGACGTTCGGGCCATACCACATCTCGACGTTCCCGTAATTCACGTCACCGATCTCGTTCTTCCCAACGCCGACCTCGATCTTTCCGACGCCGATGTCGGTCAACTTCACGTCGACGTCGTCGAGATTATCAAACAGCTACCGGGACTCGTACAGTTTCACCACGACATTCGGGCCATACCACATCTCGACGTTCCCGTAATTCACGTCACCGATCTCGTTCTTCCCGACGCCGACCTCGATCTTCCCGACGCCGATCTCGGTCAACTTCACGTCGACGTCGTCGAGATTATCACAGATCACGTTCACCCTTACGCGATTATAGGAATCAGCGCTGTTCCCGTTCACCACCTCGTTTGAGTTTACACCGGTCTCGTGAACCACAGCGCACCATACCTACCCAGCCACGCCGTCATCGTACATCGTGAGCCGTACATTTGACGCACCGATCTCGTTCTCCACATCGTCAGACCCGATCATCGGCACGTCGACATAGAGTTTCACGACGTTCTCCGTCTCCGTTACGCCATCGATCCATCTCTTCACGTCGACATCGGGGTTCACAACGTTCGTTTTCATCATCACATCGTCATTCCATTTCTTCACGACGCTGATCTACGTCATCACGTCATCATGCGTCTACTCATAGGTCTTCAACTGCGAACAACGTTGCTCGACCATGCCATCCACTTGATCGATTATTGGCTACCAAAAATTCTACTCTGCGAGATCTTCACGATACATCTACTGATCGTCGATCTTTCGTCGTCATCTTCATCTCACGTACAGAAATCAATACCGAATGCGGGAGATTTACCTTTCACGGACAAGATGGCGGCCCTGATGGCTCTTGTCCCTGAGATGCCGGAACCCACTACTTTCTCTTCAACGTCTAGGACTAGACGTGAACCGGTGTCTATGGCGTCTATCGTCATTCCGGCCGTACCAGTAGTACTAAAAGCGCCATCTTCATGTGCGCCAACTCCGGAATGGGCCCCCACAATGGCTAACCTCGGCAACCAACTTCAGGAACAGGACAAGTGGAAGAAACCCAAGTTTTCCTTCTATAGAATGCACGACAGGCGTACTTCCAGTCAAACCTCCGATGTTGGATTTGGACTTAGATCAAATCGTAAACACTACCAAAACTACCACTCCCCTTACAGCCAAGGAAGTGGAACGTTTGCAAGAGATGTTCATCGCCATTCAACGTATTACTTCATACACTGATTGGTTCCTGTCCACTGCATCTCGTTTAGTATTTGATCCTTCCATCCGTCAGCCTAAGGGTGAGGTTCTCCTATCTCCCGATCATCAAGCCTACCTACGGGGATGTTTTTATACACTGAACAAGTCTAATTGCCATGTCATCGAGGCTTCCGCTTTCTCGTATGCTGCCCTTCTTCAATCTCAGCGCAAGGCAATCTTACGTAATACTAAAGCCGAAGTTCCAGTTCTGCTCAAAACATCTTGATCCACCAGCCGTTGAATTCCAAGTTTTTGTTCAACAACGCAATTCAATCCATCATGCCTGGTATTCGGGAGGAGAGAACATCTAGACTTCTGGCCGCTGCTTCACGTCGCACAGCTCCTACCTCGACCGCATCTAACCAGAGGAATCGAGGTTCAGCTCAGAAGACAACTTCACGGGAACTACTTCGGATAATTTTCGTCCCTTTGCCAAGCCTTCAAGTACCCGTGGACGTCGACGCGGAGCCTCCAGAGGTAGAGGCAGAGGCAGAGGTGGCTCCAACAAGTGACAGTACTCATTCCTTTCGTCTGCCCGCCTTCCGTCATTTCACTCATCCTACCGTCGGAGGCCGTCTGCAGCATTTCTGGCAAAATTGGCAGCTCATTACAGACGATGTATGAATTCTAAGGACATTAAGAGAGGGATTTCGCTTCACCTTCCAGGATCATCCCATGCTCATATCCCGTCCTCGTCCATCACTGCTACCAGTTCCTTCAGGACACGTTCAGACACTTCTCTCATCCATCACCACACTCATCACAAAAGGTGCAGTCAGAGAGTTACCTCAGGCCGAGAACACAGTCGGTTTCTACAGCCGTGTTTTCCTGGTTCCGAAAAAGAATTCCGACCAGATGCGTATGATTATCGACCTGAGATGTCTCAACAAGCTGTACCTGTCACCACCTCCGCATTTCAAGATGACGTCGATTTCATCGATCCGGGCCCGTCTACATCACAGGGATTGGCTGGCCTCCATCGATCTACAAGACGCTTATCTGCACATACCCATTCATCCTCGACACCGTCGATACCTACGCTTCACCGTCGCCGGTCGTCGTTTCGAGTGGCAGGTGCTCCCGTTTGGAGTCAACATCGCACCATGGCTTTTCACCCGCATCACAGCACCAGCCATAGCGTTCCTGCATCTACGGGGCATTCACATAGAAGTTTACATAGACGACATTTTCATCTGGGCTCAGGACAAGTCTCTACTCAACGCTCAGATCCGATTCGTTCTACTCATCCTTCAACATCTCGGCTTCATCCCTCATCCTCAGAAGTCAGAGTTGGAACCGGCACAATGCCGCCAGTTTATCGGGGCAGTCTTCGACACACTTCAACAGTTGGCACGACTCCCGGAAGACTGATGGATCAACATTCAGTCGATGGTTCGAGTCTTTTTGACCTCACCCGCACAGCCCCTCAAGTCATGGCAGAGACTGGTAGGTCTACTCACATCCGCTCAAGACCTCACTCACTATGGCCGTCTCCAGGTTCGTCCTCTGCAATACCACTTGCAGCAGTATCTTCAAACTTCACTCCTCAAACCACTAGTTCTAGTATTGACGTCACTACACCCACAGCTGGTTTGGTGGCAGTCCCGTTACAATGTCATGCGGGGAGTACCGTTTGTACCACCAGTTCCTTGATACCATCTCTACACTGATGCATCCGAGACAGGTTGGGGAGCCCATCTAGACGATCTAGAGATATCCGGCAGATGGTCAACAGCGGATGCCAAACTTCATATCAACCTCTTGGAAATGAAAGCTGTCATCTGTGCAGTCCAGCAGTGGAGTCATCTACTGGAGAATTCGTCTCTTCTCATCGCAACAGACAATTTAACTGTCATTGCTCATATCAACGAGATGTGTACCACCGGATTCTACTCAACATTCCGTATGGTTTGGACCCTCTACGACTGGGCGATGCAACATCACTGCCACATACGTGCTCGTCATGTTCCAGGCCGGCTCAATGTATGAGCAGATCCCTGTCTCGCCCCGACACTGTACTGCAGGCGGAATGGCAACTGCATCCAGAGGTCTTCCAACACATCACAAGCATCTGGGAGAACCCTCTGATCGACCTGTTTGCGACGAGGAACAATGCACAGCTTTCCCTATTCGTCAGTCCGGTTCTGGACCCTCGAGCCTACGCCATCGATGCTCTATCGATCAGCTGGGACAACTTCCTTGCGTACGCCTGCCCACCCAATGCCTTACTGCAGGAAGTACTTCAGAAGATTGCTCAACACGACTGCATCATTCTTCTCGTCGTCCCGTGGTGGCCTCGTCAACCGTGGTTTCCGGCTCTGATTCCTCTACTCACCGCCCCTCCATGGCGCCTACCAGTATGGGCCAACCTGTTAAGCCAACCCTGCGAGATAATCCATCACAACCCTCAGTGGCTCAACCTACACGTCTGCAGATTATCCAGAATACCCTCACAGACCAAGGATTTTCAGCAGAGGTTGCAGAGACGATGGTTTCATCTAACCGACCTTCCACATCACGCCTCTACCAGTCTAAGTGGAAATATTTTGTCTCATGGTGTCAACGGCGAGGCTCCGATCCCGACACTGCCTCTCTTCCTATAGTGGCGGAATTTCTTCTTCACCTGCACCGAGATAAGAAGTACAAAAGCAGCACTATTGAAGGATACCGATCAGCCTTGGCCCGGGTTATACGGTTATCTGCTGGCATTGACATTAGCCTGGATCCCAATATCTCTGCTCTTCTGCATGCCTGTGCATTACAGTCCCGTCGTTCCCGACAACTATTACCAAAGTGGGACATTGGCGTGGTTCTCAGCGCATTCCTTCGCCCACCCTTTGAACCACTAGAGTCAGCCTCAATAGAAGCTGTTTCCTACAAGACTGCCTTCCTAGCGGCTTTCGCCCTGGCGTCTGGAGTATCCGAGCTTCATGCCTTGGAAAGAAAATCGATGACTTGGACGGCAGACTGGTCACGCATATCCTTCCACCCTGTTCCTGAGTTCATCGCCAAGAATGAGTCTATACGACAAGGACCTTGTGCTCAACGTCTGTATTCCATCCCTGCATTATCAGACTTTGTTCAAGGACTTGATAACGACATCTCACTGCGTCCAGTACGAGCAATACGTCACTACCTCAGCCGTACCGATCCTATTAGAGGTTCTCGTCCACTACTACTGCTCTCTCTTCTCCCAAGGGCTACTCAAGACATTACCAAGAATACGGTGGCCTCTTGGTTAAGCAAGACCATTAAATGGAAATACGAATTATCCCTCGATGCCGCCCCCCCCCCCCCACACTGCTAGCCTCTGCATCTTCTCATGAAATACGAGCCATCGCAACATCATGGCCTTTATGGAAGAACGTATTGCTGGATGACATTGTCCAATCATGTGCTTGGAGTGCCAATTCCACGTTTACAGATTTTTATCTGAGAGACTTGTCAGTACAAACAGACAGCCTGACCATGTTAGGGCCGCTCGTTGCTGCCCAACATGTAGTCGCCTAGTCTTCAAAGAAAAAAAGGGAGGGGGGGGGCAGTACCGATCTCAAGCCGACCGACCAGTCTGCAAGATGGTTTAGAGTCACGGCATATCGGTAATCGCCAATACCAGCCAGCCAGCTATCAAGATCCCGACACTAGTAAGTACAGTGGATATAAATGTGTTTATTTCTAGGTAAATCTAGTGTCCGACATTCGAGAAAATTTCATAGGTAAGAAATTGGCGATTGGAGCATATCGTTGGTACTCTAGTATTCGGGTGCAAAAGTCCTGGTCCTTATACCCTTCTTACCGTTTCACTAGCAATTGCCCCTTAGCCCCTTCAGTGCTTTACGCCCAGGGTTTACTGACGGGTTCAATTAGCGTACCACAACTATGGTCAGTTGGTCCACTAGTATACGGGTGCAGAAGCCTCGGTCCTTATACCCTTCTTACCGTCTTACTAGAAATTGCCCCTTAGCCCCTATAGTGCTTTACGCCCAGGGTTACTACGGGTTCAATTGATGGTGCCATGCATCTCTGATCATCTCAGCGGTTACAGCCACACTTCAACAAAGCCGAGGCCCACCTCGTACTGTTGGTAGTGGGCAACACAATAGCAGATGTAGATTTGAGCAACAAATATTAAACATTTATAAACAATGTTGGTATTTGTTATCAAATCAAACCTGCTATTGTCTTGACTGCCCGACCCAGCCTCCCCGCACAATTCTCGGCCTTGCACGCATCGCGCTTATAGGCTCATAGAAGAAAAAGGATTTGGGGAAATGCGTTTGGGCGGAGGCGCAGTGTAACCTTTTGGCTGAGGCTCCAGAGGGTGAGAATTTTTAGTCTACAGCAGGATCTCAATGGAGGATTATGGGCAACAAAATAGCAGGTTTGATTTGATAACAAATACCAACATTGTTTATAAATGTTTAATTTCGCAGGCATGCATTTGCTAGATCATTTGCTAGATGCATTTGCTAGATCCTGTGTTAAATGTGACGATTTTAATCAACGTCACAAAACACTGGTGCAGAGACTTAAAAAACAGGGCTATTCCACCAAGCGCCTACACTCAAAGTTTCTCAAATTTGGCGATACATATCGCATGCCGATAGCAAAATACGAACGTAGCGTGCAAGATCTATGGCGCTACGTTTCGTAACTTGTGTCTAATTCCGCTTAACCCGGGGCTAGGGGCCGTATGAACCCATGTACTTCAAGATCCTCATGGTACTCATATGAACAGTCACAATCAAAGCGTGACTGAGATACATCATTCTTTAGATGACGACTTTACAACGAATATTATGGATTAAGAATACTGATCAGCGATACGGATTTCATATTTTTGGAACATCATGATGTCTTGCCGGCATCATTGAAAACTGTTGACCGCTTCTCTCTTGCAGGAAACAAGCCTATGTTTTTGTATACTATGGTTGTCTTTTTGAATTTGGTGCTAATACTGTTATATGGAAAATGGAATAGGTCTTTGGATTATGGACGCGGATATTCTCTAATGGACGACGACTGGATTATGAATGACGGACTAGACGCTTGTAATTATGCCAAAAGTAAAGAAAAGCAAAAATGATACAGAAAAATTACCGTAATATCACATTTATAATTGTTGCTCAAAGTTATCAGGATCATGTAATCTACAATTTATCAGGAGCAGTAATTTACAAATTATCAGGAGCAGGTAATTTACAATTTATCAGGAGCAGATAAGTTACCAGACAATGACAGTTATAATAACTCTGAAGTCAACATCAGACCCTGGTAAATTATCGCGATATCACATTTACAACTACCCTGTACAAAGATAACCAGAAAAGCAGGTGAGCTACCAAATAATGACATTGATAGTCACTCTGTGAAAAACAGAAGAAACTAGAGAGACGGGTAAATTAGCACAATGTCATAATTTCGATTACACTATTTGAAATATATCCACAGTTCTAGGTATAGGTTACCAGATAATGGCACTCTTATAGTTACCCTGTGAAAAGTAATGAGCCAAAAATTGGCTTCAATATTCGCCCGCTCATCAAACCATGGTCTCCCACACAATGTATCCTCTTACACACAATGTATCCTCTACACACAATGTATCCTCTTACACACAAATTGCGATTTTCAATGATTTCCGGATGTTGGAGTGACCGTGTATACAATTTTAGTTCGTGACACATTGTTTTCCCCGAATGCATCCAATGACATGACAATTCGCTTTTTGAAATTTCCTGATTTTAGTTCACGACCAGGTGACCTTGACCTCAGTTTTGGTACGCGAGTCTCCTACCTGCTAAAAAATACAGTCCCCAAAATGATCAACTTTCAATGGTTTCCTGAGTTTTAGACTATATTGTCCTTGACCTGTGACCTCGAACTCAATTTGGTGATTGAGTTCGAGGATGTGACTGTGACTGTGATGTTGCCCCCCATGTTGCCCCCCAGCTCTCGTGCTGTGTACAACGACCTTAGCATAGAGCTACTGCGAATGCTTGAAACATGTCGGTTTGGTATCAATAGTTGAATAAAAGTTTCCTAAGCAAATATCAAGGTATATGTACGTGTAGTGACAAGATTGTGAACGCGTTTCCACTTAACCCATGACTAAGAGCCATATGAATCCCATTTACTCGAAGATCTTCATGGGGTTCATATGAACAATCACAATCAAATCATGATTCTGGATCATTCTCTAGATATCGATTTTTTTAAGGAAAATTTTATGGATGTAGGAATATTGATCAGCGATTTGATTTCAAATTTGAGAGCGGCTCCATTGAGAACTGTTAATGCTTCTCTCTCGCAGGAAATAAACAGTTCCCCTCCCGGACAGTGTCCCTCCGGACAATTCCCCTCCTGGACAGTTCCCCTCTCAGATAATTTCCCTCCTGGACAGTTCCCCTCACCAGTGTAGTTTGATGGTCAACTCCTTCCAATAAAATGAATTTATAAATAAAACAGATATAATTTTACAAGTATATATCTTTATTAAGAGAAATGTAATAACAACAAGTATTTCTTAGCACAAATCACCAAGCACATATACGTATGCAATTATATACAATAGGTAATCCTTTCAGAAATGGAGTGGCAACTTTAACTCAGAGATAAAAGAGAAGAAATACTAGATAGTCTTATGTAAGAAACTATGATAACAATTATTTTTCTTAGGTCTAATATAATAAAATAAAATCAAAGAAGGAAATATGTTGATTTAAATTCCAAAATAAAATAAATGAGAATATGTTGATTTAAATTACATATTAATAATAAATACATATAAGATAATAGTTGTGTAGAGTGGAAAAAATTATATTTGGGAGGGGAAATGTCCAGAGGGCAACTGTCCGGGAGGGGAACTATCCGGGAGGGAAACTGTCCGTACCTCGTTTATGTATACTACGATTGTTGTTTTTTTTAATTGGTGCTAATGTTGTTTTTCGAATTAGATAATTGGACTATGAACACAGAATATCCTTAATGAACAACAGTTGAATATTGGACGACGCTTGTTTTTAATGATTTGATCATGGTTTGGTAAAACGTTTTCTGTGTCACTTGTCAGTAATCGTCAAGAAGCATGATTGTCGAAATAAAACCAGTAGGAGACTTCCAGTGGATATTGCTAAAACTTGAGAGGAATATCCTACCGTAGTTTGAAATCACAAGGGTGTTTTATTGCTCAATGAATAACAGAAATAAGCACAAAACCAAGTCAATACTTATTATACGGCTTGCTTGTATTCATGTTTTATTGATATGATTCACATTTGTGAGAGTTGACTCCGACAAAAATCAGCATCAGTGATTAGGACTTGACAATAGGTGTAGTACTGGTATCCATACTTGTCAGCTCAAACGCGAAACTGTAGAGATCACATTTGACGAGGTCGACTTTGCTCAAAAGTCTGTGCTTTGGAAATATGGAGCCTTGAACCAAAGCTGAAATCACCATATCCGCGGTGGCATAATACTGAAATATCAGTTTTGTTCAATGTATGTATTTTATATGTGTTAAAGGGTTCAGACTAATATGTATGGTGGAAAAAGACAGTCGAAAACACAGCAGTTCGCGCAGAATTGACTAAACTAGTGTTTAGTCGATCGCAAACGTGAAAGTCATCTTTTAGAACGGCAATAGTCCCCTTGAGGATTCCGTGACACATCTATTGCTCTGGAACTGAACAGTTCGGTATTCTCTTGGGTGTTTACGGGAAATATTGAACACTTTCTCTATATTGTGGTTTGGAAAGTGGCCATTTAAGCGGGTCAGACTTTCACACCGTTGTTGAATTTCAGTGGTTGTCAAGAACATCTGACCCACCTATAAGACTGACAATTGTCACATCGTCTCTATTGTCACAGAGATATATGGGCCACGCCATGATATATCTGCAGTATTATTCCTTAGAGCCTAGAGTGAAGATGGTGATTCTAATCAATGTCGTAAAACGTTATTGCTGCATCTGGTTCCATCAGGCTATATCTCCTAGCGTCATCCTTCAATGCTTCTCAGCATTTGGTGATAAAGGTTATACACTGATAGCGTCGATAACCACGCGATGTAGAGATACAATATATACATAATTCTAAATTTATTGACATACATCTGTTTTGGACCCGATGTGAAAGAAATGGTTGGCCCACGTGACCAGTGCCAGGTATCCTATTCTTTACCTAAGGCGGACTCTGATATCCAAGTGACCCTTTTCAGATGTCAGTGTCCGGACTAGGTTAAATCATAGCAAGCGGACACTCATATCAGGGGGACCACCGCTTCTCTTCCACTGGTTTCACGCCCATTTGTTTCCCTATGTTATAGGTTCATAACATGATATACCACATAACATCAGTACAGAAGCTGCTGGTGTATTCATGCGCTGTATTTATTACGATAAGGACAAATCTCAAACCCTACATTCAGAAGATTGCCGTCGTCCAAAATGTGTTGACCAATAAGTCGATAACAGCGTGATTTAGAGCAACAATTTATGTGTCATTCTGGTTCAAGAGAATTGCATAGAACTATTTGGACTAGATCCCAGAAGGTGGGGCTGGGACGTCGTCCAAATTTTGATTTCCAATATGTTGTTGAATACAATTACAGCAGAAAGATATAAAAACTAGCTATTGTAACATGGAACTGATATTTGAGATCTTATTTTTTCTTTGGTAAGATAATTTATCTTGCTATGAAATGTAAAGTAATATATTTTTTGAATGAGGTAAGAATATCAAACTTATTCCAGATAATTAACTTGTTCAAGAAAAACGCACGACCTGGATAAGAAAATATTTCTCAAAGCTGTTAACTTGGATAAGAAAATATTTCTCAAAGCTGTTGAGTTAAATATTCTTACTCAAGAAAACAAGTATACAATCTTCAAGATTCAAATGATGCATGTTGTGAATAGTCTTCACATGTTATATGCAAAAGTATATGCATGTAGAAGAGGTATCCCAATAATTTCAGCCATGCCGCAATTCTCAACAGGATCAATAAAACGACGAGTTCCATAGTGACACATATCACATTTTCTTTAAATAAGATTTTTTCTTAGATCTAGAATTTTTTTCTCAAATCAAGATTTCTGGTACACGTCAGTGGAACTTGCCCTTTCTCTCCGTTTTTTTTTTTAAATTTCATTTATGCGGTTTTAGGCGCATATCTTGTTATTTGGTCTCAATATTAGTATTCTGTGAATTACTTTTTTTTGCATATAACAATAAATCTATATAGATATCAAAATTATATTTCATTTTTTTGCCATTTGGCCGACCTTATCTTCTCAGTAGGCCTATATGGTTATTATAATTTATTATCACACGCGTCAGACATATATATGTCTAAATATATGATGTATGATAAATAGATACCCAGTCTTCCAGTATTTTTTCCTTCCCCCTTTTAATAAGTCATTCTTTTACTCTGCTGAGCTGTATATGCAAAGCGAGATAAGCTGTTATTGTTACGCTCATCACACCACGTGGTCAATGACCTTGAATGAAGCGACAGAACCATATACACTCGTGTCTGGATTATGTTTGCAGCCCCTGTTATAAACCGTCATCTCCAATAAAACGTATTCATCTCAACGTTTTTTTTTTTTTTTTTCAGTTAATCCCTGGACGAACCACTGGGCATTTATTAAACAGTTAACCACGTTTTTACACAATATGCCCTTACAATGCCACGTGGTCAGGGGTTACAGGCATGTTTAATAATGCTTAATATGACGAATTTAACTCAGATATCATGTATGGTAAATATTACAAGACTTAATATGATAAGATTTATGTGAGAAAGTTTACCACTTTCTTGTAGACACCGTACCTTATTAAAATAAATACAAGAAATACAAGAAAAACACGAGCTATACAGCTTCACGGCATGCGAAATGTCAATCTGGGTAATCAAACAATATTAATGGTCAAGTGAAATAAAGCCACGCCCCCACCGCGTGCTTTCCCTGGACTACATTGGGCACAATCAATCATTGATTCATCACAGCGATTCACCCAAGACACACCCCTGCCACGTGCCCCCTGCCCATGTGGGTTGCATATCTCAATGTATACGTATGGCATATGCCGATCAGAGTTATCAGCCTTGTTACAGTTCCGGTATTGCACCACTGACAATATACAGGTATGTAAGTATAATAGCTGACAGCTTACAACGGGGTGAGCCGTGGCATAGTGGGTTAACCTACCTAGACTGGTACTGATCATTTCCAATGAGCCTAAAGCATATGGATCAACCCCAGTCGGGACGACCTTGTGTAAGAACGACTGGGGTTACTGTTACGCTAACTCGATACTCACTCTTTTTTCTTTTTTTGTTGTATTTTGTGTATGTGCTTACATGTCTAGAAATAATGTTTAGTATTTCAAAATACACAGCTTTTGGCTATTGGGCAAAATAGAATTTTGACAAAAGAGACATTTGAAAATGATAAACATTTGCAATTACAAGCGTCTAGTCCGTCATTCATACTCCAGCCGTCGTCCATTAGAGAATATCCGCGTCCATAATCCAAAGACCTATTCCATTTTCCATATAACAGTATTAGCACCAAATTCAAAAAGACAATCGTAGTATACAAAAACATAGGCTTGTTTCCTGCAAGAGAGAAGCGGTCAACAGTTTTCAATGATGCCGGCAAGACATCATGATGTTCCAAAAATATCAAATCCGTATCGCTGATCAGTATTCTTAATCCATAATATTCGTTGTAAAGCCGTCATCTAAAGAATGATGTATCTCAGTCACGCTTTGATTGTGACTGTTCATATGAGTACCATGAGGATCTTGAAGTACATGGGTTCATACGGCCTCTAGCCCCGGGTTAAGCGGAATTAGACACAAGTTACGAAACGTAGCGCCATAGATCTTGCACGCTACGTTCGTATTTTGCTATCAGCATGCGATATGTATCGCCAAATTTGAGAAACTTTGAGTGTAGGCGCTTGGTGGAATAGCCCTGTTTTTTAAGTTTCTTCACCAGTGTTTTGTGACGTTGATTAAAATCGTCACATTTAACACAGGATCTAGCAAATGCTACTAAGCCAGATATGTATGCGCCATATGCAGGTCCCACTGGAATCTTCTTTGATTGTTGATCTTTCACACGAATTATTTTCTTATTGACATCGATTACATAATAGGCAGTTGATTAGGTAATGTATGTATCTTCCAAAACATGACTTGAAATATAATTAAAAACATGTGATATTTGCGATTTTCCATTTTGGAAGAAAATAGCGTATATTCCCATGCGTTATTTTGGACATTTTGAATTCCTGTGGAGTGATTTTCTGGCAGAAGCAGAATGTTGAAAATGTAGACATTTGAGCCGCGATAAACAATTGTGTGGCGTGTTTAAAGGCTTAATCATCTTTGGTTATCGACTTTTTCCATTATTTTCTTTTACTAATATCGGCTACCCACTTACACAGTAATCGGCTTTTATATCCCATCACATATACCTGGGCCGAACTTAATAGATTGGACTGTATTTATACGAACTCACTTTCACCTGGGAACGACGTTAAATCCTACTATCTCGCTAACCCACCCACTATTATTTTTATTTCGTGCACATTTGGAATTAATGCTGTGATACGAAATAGGCTAGGTCTATCGTTTATTGAGGTGGGAATTCTTTTATGCACGGCGGCTGAATATTGAATGGCGGATCTGATGCTTGTTACCTCACTCAATATCACTAGGGTATTAGTGCTATTCAAACCACCTATGATCTTAGCGCAGTGAGATTAATTTACACCTGTTTCTTAGCGTGTGGTTGACTCATTTATATAGTTCAGATAACAATATTAATAGACGTTCAATACTTTCCATTACCCCATTACCATCGAAACATGATTACTTACCTGTCAGTTTCCAGGAGACTCACTGTGTTGAATCACAAGAAGGAATCTCGAGGTTTGTCCTTATACTTTCAAAGTTATTTGCATGTTCTAAAAATCCTTTTATTTTTTTAAAGGATTTGGTTTGAACCATCAGTACGGGTACATACAATATCCTGTCTGACATCTTCCCCACCTTGTCATCATTTTTATCTCATTTCTCTGGGAATATATACTTCCGTAATTGAAACAGCGTTTAACCGATGTATCTTTCATTTGCCCGACACACATAAATTAAACATGTTCATTGCCATATTTATCTTCCAGATTCTACATTCCTCTTATCAATTGATAAACTGAGGTAAGTCTTTATCTTATTGTGACCATTGTGAGCTTTAATGAAAATGAATCTTTCAATTCGATGTTGAATCATGATGGATCGTCCAAAATATCAGTATTTGATTTGGGTAAGTTTGATAGTTTGGTTATAGGGACAGCCACCGAACAAATGTTCGCTTACTTGGAAACTAATGACTTCCTAAGTAAATGACAATCTGGCTTCAGAAAAGAGTTCTCCACATAAACTGCATTAGCCTTTGTAGTTGATTATATTAGTGCAGAGAATATGGTTGGCGAACTATTTTTGGATCGTATAAAGGCGTTTGATATCGTCAACCACCAGATACACTTAATAAACTGTTGACATTGGGTATCACTCGGTGGGAACTTGGGTGATTTCGATCCTATTTGTCAGAAAGGAGCCAAATGTAACAGTTTGGAGCTCTAACTCTAGCACTTCCCAAATATGTTATGGAGTGCCATGCACAGGGGTCAATATGCGGAGACACTGCAATCCTAGTCGAAGGCAAATCTTAATGAAGGCATATTTGTATTATATTTATGATGCATATTTGTAGCACTTTATAGTTGTTACTGTTAATTTAATATTTATTATGTACTGTTATATATCTGTAGACCTGGGGAGAACAGAGCCTCGGCAATGACAGGTCTGCTGTTTGAAAATATGACAAATAAATAAGTAAAGAAATAAATACACAGTTGACTACAGTTGAGTATGCCTCTTCCAAAACATGAAGTGTTATTAATAACTCGCTGCGATTTTATATTCTGCTATTTCATTCTATTTTGAAAGAGATCTTGTATTCCCATGATCTATTTTGGTATTTTGAGTTCTTTTCAGTAATTCTCTGTCTATCACTGTCGTTCGAAGTCGAGTCGTGTGTTTATTCCCAGATAAAGTCAGTACACTGTAGCGAATTTGCTACCGAGAAATATGACGAATGTGACCTGACAAAATTACAAAAATATCATCAAAGAACCATTACCGAAATTTAATGGTATTTCTAACCCTTACACACACTCATGTCTGGATTATATTTACAGCCCCTGTTATAAACCGTCATCTCCAATAAAACGTATTCATTTCAATGTATACGTATTGGATATGCCGATCAGAGTTATCGGCCTTGTTACAGTTCCGGTATTGCACAACTAACCATGTACAGGTATGTAAGTATAATAGCTGACAGTTTATAACGGGGTGAGCCGTGGCGTGGTGGGTTAACCTACCTGATACGGTACTGATCATTTCCAATGAGCCTAAAGCATATGGATCAACCCCAGTCGGGACGACCTTGTGTAAGAACGACTGGGGTTACTGCCACGCTAACTCGATACTCACTCTTTTTTTGTATATTGTGAATGTACCAACATGTCTATAAGTAACAGTTGTTATATCAAAATACGCAGCTTGTGAGCTTTTGGCAATTGGGTTAAGCAGAATTTTAATCAAGAGACATTTGAAAATGATGCACATGTGTATTGTCTAATTTTCTTTCATTATTGATCTTTCACATGAATTATTTTTATTGACCTCGATTACACAATGAACAGTTGATTAGGCAATTTATGCATCTTCCAAACATGAGATGAAGTAAAGTTAATAACATTTTATATTTTTCGATTTTATATTTTTCTATTTTGGAAGACAACAGCATTTTGATTTCCTGTGGAGTGATTTTCGGCAGATGCAAAATGTTGAAAATAGACATTTTAACCGCGATAAACAATCGTGTCGCGTGTTTAAGGACGTAATCGTCTTTGGTTATCGATCTCCAGATTTATTTTATTTTACGGATACCGGCTAACCACTTACACACTAATCGACTTGGATATTTCGTTACGTAAACTTGAACGGAACATAGTAGATTGGACCTTATTTATACGAACTCAACTGTTACCTTGTTTTTTTATTATTTTTATTTCATGCACAAATTAAATTGGTGCTGTCATACGAAGTAGGTTAAACGCGTACGGTTATTGTCGTGAAAATTCTTTCATGGACGACGGCTGAATATTAAATGGCGGGTCTGATGCTTGCTACCTCAATCATCATCACTATAATATAATATATTGGGTATTACTGCTATCCAAACCACATATGATCTTAGCCCAGTGAGATTAATTTACACCTGTTTCTTAGCGTGTGGGTGACTCATTTCTATAGTTCAACAAAAATAATAATAGACGTTCGATATTTTCCAATTCTTCTTTACTCTGGAAAAATGATTACCAATCAGTTTCCCTGAGACTCTTGAATCACAAGAAGGAAACTCGAGGTTTGTCCTTATAATTTCAAAGTTATTTGCATGTTGTAAAAATCCTTTTATTTTTGAACTGTCAGGCCATAAAATATCCTGTCCGACATCTTTTCCGCCTTTCCAAGATTTTTTTCTCATTTCCCAGAGATGGAGAATAGATTGCCGTAATTGAAACAACGTTCAAGCTACGTATCCTTCCATTGCCCGGTACATATAAGTTAAACATGTGCATTGCCATATTTTCCTTTCAATTTCTTGAAATCTCTACATTCCCCCTTATAAAGTGATCACCCCATGCACGTACGTTTTTTCCTCATTGTGAGTCAGTCTTTAACGAACATGCATGTTTAGATTTGATGTTGAACCTTATATATATATAATCGTGTCTGGATTATATTTACAGCTCCTGTTATTAACCGTCATCTCCAATAAAATATATTCATCTCAATGTATACGTATTGGCTACAGACTCCTGAATAATTTACACGTTCGGCAGTATTAACACAATTGTACCTAGCTGATTTCCTAATAGAATTTAGACTTTCATCTTTCGACAGGAAGTAGTTTATTTCAAGCGCTACAAGGTGACAAACTTCTTGTCAAACATTATCCCTCAAAATTTCAAGCTGTGCGCGCCTCCACACATGAGGTGCTTATTTCGCTGTCCTCTCTGCCTGCTGGAACAGTGCTCAGGGTCCGCAAATAGTGCCCCGGCGAGGCATGTTATCCAGCAGTGAATCGAAATAAAATTTGCAGCTGAATAGAACAAATACCGTACTTGCCAGTGGTACCAACGGCTTTCCATTAATCGTTGCAACGAAGGCGAAAAATAAATTGAGTTGGGGTTAACGGATCGGGACCTTTTTTATTTAGGAGCCTGTAGCCTATTGGGTATGCCGATCAGAGTTATCGGCCTTGTTACAGTTTCGGTATTGCAGCACTGACAATGTAGGTTGCACACCACTAAATGATGGGCTTACTATTTATGTAGTAAATTTACATGGCACATCCAGGCAAAAAGGTATTCCCTAATATTTCGCGGCCACTAATAACATGTATCATCAGATAGATTGGCTTTTTGCCTTCAAAAATATCAGAAATTGAGGGTATGGTATGTATCATTTTTCTTGGCTTAATCGTCTCTTGTGAATGAGGTCATCGCATCAGACTCACTATGGCAACCATTGGGGGTGTGTTAGAAAGATTTAATAAAATTTATTTTTTATCTAATATGTGACCATAAAACTTATATAATTCTGAAGACCACATATTATACAAAGAAATATAAAAATCTGAAACTAACCAGGGTGAGTGAGTGAATAGGGTTTAACGTCGCTTTCAACATTTTTTCAGCTATTCCACTTCCGGGAGAAATATGGACCAATCACAACAGCCGATTTTGTACTCTACGGGATAATCCTCGGTACAAGAAATCATTCATTTAGTGGTGTGTAACCTGTACAGGTATGTAAGTATAATAGCTGACAGTTTATAACGGGGTGAGCCGTGGCATAGTGGGTTAACCTACCTAGACTGGTACTGGTCATTTCCAATGAGCCTAAAGCATATGGATCAACCTCTGTCGGGACGACCTTGTGTAAGGACGACTGGGGTTACTGCTACGCTAACTCGATACTCACTCTTTTTTCTTGTTTTCCTGTATGATGTGAATTTGCCTACATGTCTGTAAGTGATGTTTAATATTTCAAAATACACAGCTTGTGGGCTTTTGGCAATTGGACAAAATAGAATTTTGACAAAAGAGACATTTGAAAATGATAAACATTTGTAATGCCTAATCTTCTTTCATTATTGATCTTTCACACGAATTATTTTCTTATTGACCTCGACTACATACTAGACAGTTGATTAGGTAATGTACGTATCTTCCAAAACATGACTTGAAATATAATTAAAAACATGTTATATTTGCGATTTTCTATTTTTTTAAGAAAATAGCGTATATTCCCATGTGTTATTTTGGACATTTTGAGTTCCTGTGGAGTGATTATCTGGCAGAAGCAGAATGTTGAAAAAATAGACATTTGAGCGGCGATTAGACATTTGAGCCGCGATAAACAATTGTGTGGCGTGTTTAAAGGCTTAATCATCTTTGGTTATCGACTTTTTCAATTATTTTCTTTTACTGATATCGGCTACCCACTTACACAGTAATCGGCTTGTATATCCCGTCACATATACCTGGGCCGAACTTAATAGATTGGACTGTATTTATACGAACTCACTTTCACCTGGGAACGAAGTTAAATCCTACTATCTCACTAATCCACCCACTATTATTTTTATTTCATGCACATTTGGAATTAACTCTGTCATACGAAATAGGCTAGGTCTATCGGTTATTGAGGTGGAAATTCTTTTGTGGACGGCGGCTGAATATTGAATGGTGGATCTGATGCTTGTTACCTCACTCAATATCACTAGGGTATTATTGCTATTCAACCCACATATGATCTTAGCGCAGTGAGCTTAATTTACACCTGGTTGTTAGCGCGTGGTTGACACATTTATATAGTTCAGACAAAAATATGAATAGACGTTCAATACTTTCCATTTCTCCATTACGAAACATTTCTCGAAACATGATTACCTGTCAGTTTCCAGGAGATTGTGTTGAGTCACAAGAAGGAAACTCGAGGTTTGTCCGTATACTTTCAAAGTTATTTGCATGTTGTAAAAATCCATTTATTTTTGAACCGTCAGTCCATAAAATATCCTGTCCGACATCTTTTCACATATAAGTTAA
Organism: Hanleya hanleyi; assembly: GCA_036873755.1. Lineage (NCBI taxonomy): Eukaryota > Metazoa > Mollusca > Polyplacophora > Lepidopleurida > Hanleyidae > Hanleya > Hanleya hanleyi. The sequence goes on along the minus strand of JAVTVY010006656.1, from coordinate 18,781 downwards.
ACATGCCGATTGCCATATTTTCCTTATTTCTTGAAATCTCTACATTCCCCCTTATAAAGGGATAAACCCATGCAGGTACGTTTTCATCTCATTGCGAGTCAGTCTTTAACGAACATGAATGTTTCAATTTGATGTTGAACCATATGTATATAATCGTGTATGGATTATATTTACAGCTCCTGTTATTAACCTTCATCTCCAATAAAATATATTCATCTCAATGTATACGTATTGGCTACAATCTCCTGAATAATTTACACGTTCGGCAGTATTAACACAATTGTACCTCGCCGATTCCCTAATTGAATTTAGACTTTCATCTTTCGACAGGAAGTAGTTTGTTTCAAACGCTACAAGGTGACAAACTTCTTGACAAATATTATCCGTCAAAATTTCAAGCTGTGCGCGCCTCCACACATGAGGTGCTCATTTCGCTGTCCTCTCTGCCTGCTGTAAGCAGGGTTCAGACCCCGCAAATAGTCCCCCGGCGAGGCATGTTATCGAGCAGTGAATCGAAATAAAAATTTGCAGCTGAATAGAAAACACTTGCCAGTGGTACAAACTATGGAAGCCGGATGCGGCCAATCTCGTCTTTTCGTTTTTTCGTTTTTTCGCCTTCAATAACGCGCGGCGCGAGAGAACGAAAAGACGAGATTGTGTCAAATTTCGCGAGATTTTGCCTTTTTCTCGTCTTTTCGTTTTCTCGTTTTCTCGTGTTTTGATAACGCGCGGCACGAAAACACGAGATTGCAAAGCGAAAAGACGAGAATGCGAGGCGAAAAGACGAGAAAACGAGGGCCAGAAATCTCGTCTTTTCGCCGCGTTTTTCCGTTTTCTCGCGTTTATCAAAAGGCGAAAAAACGAGAAAACGAAAACACGAGATTCGATCCGATCTCGTTTTTTCGTTTTTTCGCGTTATCAAAAGGCGAAAAAACGAGAAAACGAAAAGACGAGAAAACGAAAAGACGAGAACACGAAAAGACGAAAAAACGAAAAGACGAAAAAACGAGAAAACGAAAAGACGAAAAAACGAGAAAACGAAAAGACGAGAAAACGAAAAGACGAAAAGACGAGAAAACGAGAAAACGAAAAGACGAGAAAACGAAAAGACGAGAAAACGAAAAGACGAGATTCGATACAATCTCGTCTTTTCGTTTTTTCGCGTGGCGTCCATAGTGAGCTGGCATTGAATTCTGCGCATGACCGGAAGCGCTTAAAGTTTGGGAAGGTGAGTATTTGTGGTTTAAAATTATGGCAAAGTTTTCCCAAAATTAAGTAACAAACATGCCGATTGAATTAATTATTTGAATTTTAAAGACAATGTGAATATTCCTACGAAGTAGGCTACAGATCGCAAATTGTCCGGTAATGAGTGAGTGAGTCAGTCCATCCGAATCCTTTCGTCGGCAAAATAAGGAGAACCGTTGACATTAGAACCTTGATTTTTGGCATGAACGTGCATTAGGGCATTGTTACCAGCATGTTCTGATCTGAAATAATTCTGATTTAAATTAGATTGATAATTAACACTTCAGTATATTGTTATACATGTAGCTATATGTGGACTATAGCCTTTAACGTGTATCAGCTTCAAATTCAGGTCAAATTACCCAGAGCTAAAAATACCCTGTCCCACTGTATGTCTTTGTACCGGTTATGCTCAGGAGAATGACATAGAATACTTATTATCTTGTGCAGAGAAGGTGTTGGTCTGGAGTTGAATTACCGTAAACTACATAAATGCTACCTTTCTACTATAGTACTATATATAAAAATTTGTTGTATTGTTGGGAAAATAATGCGATTCAAAAAGTTGTTTTGATCCTGGACAAGGGCACTGAAAACCATTAAAGATATGTAAATGTATTTTCACACGTAAAGCTTGAAATCTACTGAACCTATATTATTCAATCTGTTTCCTTTAATTAAAAAATTGTAAAATTAAATCGGCGATCGTTATTTATTTTGGAATGAAGGCGCATTAGGAGACTGTTACCAACAAGTTCTGAGCTGACCTACTTTTGATGAACATTTCTGCTGATTTTTGATGAAAATCACTGGCGATTCTGACTTGGGCGATGCCCATCTTAATATAGGCAGGATTTCAACTGGGGGTGGGGATTTCCAAGAGTTCAGTTCACGTTCGAGTCCTAATGCCTACTGTACTTCGTAGGTCCTGTGACGTTAGTCACACTGCTCATGTTATCATATTTTCCACAAAATATCGCTCAGTAATATCTATTTTGTCTTTATTTAAAACGGTTGAAGAACAAGTAATTGATGGCTGAACTCAAGATAATGATATTTTTTATTCCTACGAAGTAGACTCTCATTTGCAAATTGTCCGGTAATGAGTGAGTGAGTCAGTCAGTCCATCCGAATCCTTTCGTCGGCAAAATAAGGAGAACCATTTATATTAGAACCTTGATTTTTGGCATGAAAGTGCACCAGGGGACTGTTACCAGCAAGTTCTGAGCTGATCTACTTTTGATGAAAATTTCTGGTGATTTTTTGATGAAAATCACTGGTGATTCTGACTTGGGCAGTGCCCATCTTATTATAGGCAAGATTTCAACTGGGGAGTTCAGTCCACGTCGGAGTCCTATTGCCTAACCTGCTTCGTAGGTCACACTACTCATGCTATTATAACTATTACAATTTTTTACTAAATCATACAAATCTTGTTAACAGTATGTTGAAAATATTTCAGTGTGTTACACATTTGTAGTTATAGTACAAAAAAGGTTCTGTAAGATAGAAAAAGCGGACTAATTAATCATTTGGGGAAAATAATAATTTTAAACCACAAATACTCACCTTCCCCAACTTCAAGTGCTTCCGGTCATGCGCGGAATTGAGTGCCAGCGCACTATGGACGCCACGCGAAAAAACGAAAAGACGAGATTGTATCGAATCTCGTCTTTTCGTTTTCTCGTCTTTTCGTTTTTTCGTTTTCTCGTTTTCTCGTTTTTTCGTCTTTTCGTTTTCTCGTCTTTTCGTTTTCTCGTCTTTTCGTTTTCTCGTTTTTTCGTCTTTTCGTTTTCTCGTCTTTTCGTTTTTTCGTTTTTTCGTCTTTTCGTTTTCTCGTTTTTTCGCCTTTTGATAACGCGAGAAAACGAAAAAACGCGGCGAAAAGACGAGATTTCTGACCCTCGTTTTCTCGTCTTTTCGCCTCGCATTCTCGTCTTTTCGCTTTGCAATCTCGTGTTTTCGCGCCGCGCGTTATCAAAACACGAGAAAACGAGAAAACGAAAAGACGAGAAAAAGGCAAAATCTCGCGAAATTCGATACAATCTCGTCTTTTCGTTTTCTCGCGCCGCGCGTTATCAAAGGCGAGAAAACGAAAAAACGAAAAGACGAAATTGGCCGCATCCGGCTTCCATAACAAACGGCTTTCCATTAATCGTTGCAACGAAGGCGAAAAATAAATTGAGAAAATTTTGGTCTTTGGCAGAGATTACGTCTTGGGTTTAACTGGACCCTTTTGTTTATTTAGGAGCCTGTAGCCTATTGGATATGCCGATCAGAGTTATCGGCCTTGTTACAGTTCCGGTATTGCACCACTGACAATGAACAGGTATGTAAGTATAATAGCTGACAGTTTATAACGGGGTGAGCCGTGGCGTAGTGGGTTAACCTACCTGAAACGATTCAGATCATTTTCAATGAGCCTAAAGCATATGGATCAACCCCAGTCGGGACGACCTTGTGTAAGAACGACTGGGGTTACTGCTACGCTAACTCGATACTCACTCTTTTTTTTGTATTTTGTGTATCAGCCTACATGTCTAGAAGTAATGTTTAGTATTTCAAAATACACAACTTGTGGGCTTTTGGCAATTGGACAAAATAGAATTTTGACAAAAGAGACATTGATGCAGTACATAATAGGCAGTTGATTAGGTAATGTATGTATCTTCCAAAACATGACTTGAAATATAATTAAAAACATGTTATATTTGCGATTTTCTATTTTGGAAGAAAACAGCGTATATTCCCATGTGTTATTTTGGACATTTTGAGTTCCTGTGGAGTGATTATCTGGCAGAAGCAGAATGTTGAAAAAATAGACATTTGAGCGGCGATTAGACATTTGAGCCGCGATAAACAATTGTGTGGCGTGTTTAAAGGCTTAATCATCTTTGGTTATTTACTTTTTCAAGTATTTTCTTTTACTGATATCGGCTACCCACTTACACAGTAATCGGCTTGTATATCGCATCACATGTACCTGGGCCGAACTTAATAGATTGGACTGCATTTATACGAACTAACTTTCACCTGGGAACAACGTTAAATCCTGCTATCTCAGTAACCCACCCACTATTATTTTTATTTCATGCACATTTGGAATTAACGCTGTCATACGAAATAGGCTATAGGTCTATCGGTTATTGAGGTGGAAATTCTTTTATGGATGGCGGCTGAATATTGAATGGCGGATCTGATGCTTGTTACCTCACTCAATATCACTAGGGTATTATTGCTATTCAAACCGCATATGATCTTAGCGCAGTGAGATTAATTTACACCTGTTTGTTAGCGTGTGGTTGACTCATTTATATAGTTCAGATAAAAATATTAATAGACGTTCAATACTTTCTATTACTCCATTACCATCGAAACATGATTACCTGTCAGTTTCCAGGAGACTCACTGTGTTGAATCACAAGAAGGAATCTCGAGGTTTGTCCTTATACTTTCAAAGTCATTTGCATGTTCTAAAAATTCTTGTATTTTTTTAAGGATTTGGTTTGAACCATCAGTACGGGTACATAAAATATCCTGTCTGACATCTTCCCCACCTTGTCATCATTTTTATCTCATTTCTCAGGGAATATATACTTCCGTAATTGAAACAGCGTTTAACCGATGTATCTTTCATTTGCCCGACACATATAAATTAAACATGTTCATTGCCATATTTATCTTCCAGATTCTACATTCCCCTTATCAATTGATAAACTGAGGTACGTCTTTATCTTAGTATGCCCATTGTGAGCTTTAATGAAAATGAATGTTTCAATTCGATGTTGAACCATGATGGATCGTCCAAAATATCAGTATTTGATTTGGGTAAGTTTGATAGTTGGTTATAGAGACAGCCACTGAACAAATGTTCGCTTACTTGGAAACTAATGACTTCCTATGTAAATGGCAATCTGACTTCAGAAAAGAGTTTTCCACATAAACTGCATTAGCCTTTGTAGCTGATTATATTAGTGCAGCAATCGACAAGAGAATATGGTTGGCGAACTATTTTGTATCTTATAAAAGCGTTTGATACCGTGAACCACCAGATATACTTAATAAACTGTTGACATTGGGTATCACTCGGTTGGAACTAAAGTGGTTTCGAGCCTACTTGTCAGAAAGGAGCCAAATGGTAACAGTTTGGAACTCTAACTCTAGCACTTCCCAAATATGTTATGGAGTGCCATGCACAGGGCTCAATATTAAGTCAATTATTGTTCTCTGTCTATATATTAATGACATTGGAAAATCCACACCATCATCAACGACCGTGCTATATGCGGAGATACTGCAATCCTAGTTGAAGGCAAATCTGTATCCGCGATCGAAAATTTCCTCAAAACTCAACTGCATACTGTGGGGCAATGGTTAGCCACTAACAAACTGACACTAAACGTGAAAAAGACAAAAATATATGTTATTTTGTACCAAACTACGCGTTACTGTGGATCAGCTAACGGTCACTATTCTGAACTAAGCTATCGAATATGTGAATCAATTTAAGTATGTATGGCTGTGGTTTGACCCTCAACTCAATTTTAATATTCATATTAAGTATCCTGCTAAAAAGATCTCCTTTACATTGGGAGCGCTAACCAGGATAAACATTGAATGTCGATTAATAATAGTAAAACGCTTTTGAATTCAATAGTACTGCGCTACTTTGATTACGCCAGTAGAAAATGAGCCAGTACGAATGTGAAGTAGGCCTACACAGATGTCCTAGTTAAGCTTCCTCATAGGATAGGCAAGATTACTGTAGATGTCTCCACGGATACACCCACATTCATAGTATAAGAACAAATAAATTGACATCCAATTAATCAAAGATGGATATATAATGTATGTGTACTAACTTCTAAAGCTGTTCATAATCTGGCTCCTTCATATTTATGTGAATTATTCAAATATACACAGGACGTCCACTCTTATAACACTGGGCATTCCGCGGTAAAAAATTACCCCTCCGCAACCCTCTAACGGAATACGGGAAGAAGAGGCCGTGATATAGAGAATGTAAACATTTTAATGATCTTACCCTGGAATGGTGAAGTGCGAATGATCTTAATATTTTTAAGAAATATACAAAATATGTGTGTTATTATTATTATCAAACAAAATAGTTTACGTAGTGGAGAAAGCACGAGTAACTGTCGATTATTGAAAAAGAATGGTCAAAAATATCGCTTCGCTATGTTGATATTATATTATCAGTTTTTATCATTTTATTGTATGACTTTGTATTTATAAAATGAACTATAGTATTTAGCTGTTGTGCGTAGTCGACACATCGCCTGGTTATCTTTGTTCCAGTTTACGTGGCCAAATTAATAATTGTGCACTCTTACCCCAGAAGGTGTAAATTACACCTCTACGGGGTGTAAATGGCTTGTCCCAGGGCTAACACCCTTTTGGGTGTGAATTAACACCCTCTCCAAAAGGTGTAAATTTACACCTTCTCGAAAAGGTGTTAAGTTACACCTTTTTTGCTCACATTACACCTTCCATGGGTGTTCATTCACACCTTCTGAATAAAATTTGCACCTCCCAGACAAATTTATGAGCATATTTTTGTTGGGAACCCAGCATCCCATGGGTGTTTATTTACACCTTTTGACCACAACTAAACCTTTCAGTGGTGTTAATTTACACCTTCTCAACTGAATTACACCTTCTTTGGGTGTTAATTCACACCTTTTGTGCAAATTTGAATCATCTAGGGGTGCTAAAATACACCTTATTAGTAAGAATTACACCTTTTATTGGTGTTAATGTACACCTTTTGACCGCGATTACACCCTCTTGGGTGTTTATTTACACATTTTGACGAAAACTAAACCTTCTAGAGGTGCTAAAATACACCTTCTGGAGACGATTCCATCTTCCAGGGGTGTTAAAACACACCCATTTCGTGAGAATTACACCTTCAAAAGGTGTTAATTTGCACCTTTTAGTGAGAATTAGTGGTGTTCGTACCATCCAGTAATGGCTCTTGGTTGAGGTACACAATAAGAACATTAACACAAAATATATGTATGATATATTTTATTAGGGAAATCACAAAACGCACATTTACATTGGTCATTTCATGTTAACCCTCCCTGATATCATAGTTCACTCTCAATCCCTGGAAGCACAAAGTTCAAACGATTAAAACTACAAGCATCCCAACCCAACCTAAATTGAGCACGTTATGTTCATATCACTTATGCCTCCAACTTTCACCAACTCTCATGGAATACATAACCTTCTGGGGTGCCTCAGAGTCAAAAACACTCAGAGAGAGTAGGGTAAAACAGGTAACAAAAATCGCCATCAATAATTCCCCGCCTTTGAGCTGTGGAAGGGTCTGTTTGCTTTGCTTTTCGAGTGTCCAGGTAGCGTCTGTATCAAAGGCTGGCAGAGCAAAGTCCAATGGCTCGACCGAGAGTACAGTAGCAGGGTGTTAGCTGGAAATGGAGTGCTACCATACCTCCAGAGTAGGTGTTCTGCTGCTAGGCCCGATCCTACAATCAGTAAGAACCACAGCTGATAAACTAATCCCACAATGTAAATGTTACTCATCACTTGATGCATTAAAGTTCCATTTTTGTTAACTGGGAATATACACAGAAACAAATTGTAAATATATGTTTTAAAATGTCAATCCCAACACAGTAGTCGAACCCGGGCACCCTCATTGCCTTCCGATACAGACCGGTACTAAAAACATACAGACCGATACCTAAGTATAATTGATTACGACTTTGAATACATAATTGGAACTTTGTGGGATTTTCTCATAAAAAACGATCGTTTATAGCGCAAAACGGTATCGCATTTAGCTGCGCCCGTTACGATAGGAAGCGCGTCGCACGGCCGAATCGCACGATCAATTCGCCCGCCAGACTCGCCCAGCGCCCCGACCTGCAGCTTCAAATTCTCCTGATATATATTACACATACTTGATATTATAGGAGCATATTGAACACAAATAAAGTTGAATGAAACAAGTGTTTCGGGTTTATTCGAATTATTTCAGTAAAATAACGTATCAATTCACAATGTTCATTGTTTTGATTTCTTTAACATTTCTTTCAAATTCTTCCTCCTTCTGTATGCAATTACTGGGTTTTCCCAGACTTTCGTTGTGTGTGATTCACATGATTTGATAAAATGTCAATATTTCAACAGGATTTTCCTTATATATTTTATCTCTGGGTGGTAGGTGGGAATGAAACGGATGGATCTTTTGTTCAGGTTTTTTACTTTCTTTTTTTCTTACTGTTACTGCCCGAACTGTGAAATAGAAATGTGCCATTCTCCGCCCATAAATATAGATTTTTATTGCCTTCTGTCACTTCATGTACCGTAATTTGTCATTTCGTGTCTGATAAATTTCATACAATATTGGGTCATATTAATAATAATACTAATATATTAATAATATTAATTATATTAATATTAATAATGGTATCACTGATGCTCATGAAAAGCGAGCTCTTTGTTCCAATTCGCTGCTCTTGCATAAACACACCTCCCGAACCGGTCCGCTGGGAGTGCGTGGAAGGTGCTAGACGACACAGGTGGGCGAATCGGCCGTGTGCCGCTTCCCGTAGGGCCTAGCGGGAAGCTGATTGCCACACCGTTTTACGCTTTCAACAGCTGTTTTCACAAGAAAATACTACAAACTACCAATTATGTCTTCTAGAGGCCGTAATCTAGTATAGGTCTGTCCTTTATAATTATCGGTCTGTATCGGTCTCTTATTTAGTGACACCCGTCGAACCCAGCTCATGTAACTGAATCAAAATTTACATTCTTTGGAAAAGTAACAAAACTACGGTAATCAGACTGTAAGAAAGTTGACTTACATAGTTGATAGTTCATGTTGAAAATGCATTTCCACGGTGTCACTTGGACCAGTGCCTGTGCTCTCCTGAAATGGGGAAAAATATAATTTTTCAACTGCGATTTAAAGACGCACATAAGTAACTGGCTATATCCTGCGTAGTCTGCATAGAAACAGGGTGAATCAAATATACATGTATCCACATATTCATTGAACTGGAACGATTGATCACAGTGTAGCTACAAAACCAGAAGTGAATAATAATTATAAGACTTATTAAAATTAGCAAAGGTTCCGGTCAGATTTCACAATACTAGGTTATTTCATTAGTTCTGCCATAATTAATTATTATATTTTCATGGTCTGTGAATAACAGTGATTCACCCCCAAACAGGAGAACACGAATCGTTGATACCTTCTTATCAGTACGCTCTGGGACATTGTGAAATGCTCAATCTGTTGTCGTATGCTGTAATATCTGGATTTCGAACTTTTCCGGTATCTCCTCGTGGTGCTCGATGTCCATGAACTCTTCAAAATCAGCATCATACAACTGGAAAATAAATAAATCACATTTAACTAAGTGGCAAACAATTTATCAGTCAATCTGTCTCATATAGCCACGAAAATAAGCCGTCATATACCCACGAAACTAAGTCGTAGGGGTTGAAGAGAACCTACAAGAACCGATCATCCAGTCCAGCCCGGCTCTTTTTAAACATCATATAATTCTGGTTTCATATTAGTAAAATTATATGGGTAAATAGTAAGGGTAAATAGTACCTCAAAATATCCCAAACGTTCCAAGTGGCTGGGCGTTTTTAACTATTCCTATTCCACTGCGTACTAAAACTCACTATAAGTACTGCATTGAACTGAGCAAAGCTATCACTGAACAAATTTATGCCGCCATTTTGGATTCGCATTCATTGAATGAACTCCCAGTTTTATGCGAGCTGAACATTTTGGAGCACATTTTCAACAGTGACGTGTTCGAGGTAGTTGCACTCCTATCTAATGAAGATAATACTTACAAATATGTGTGACTATAGTGGGCTAAATCGACACGATTTCGCAAAGTTTGAAACAAGCCTTCTCGAAGAAAATCAAACCGCCCTCCATTTTCTCCCACGTGATCCTTGTGAGCATGCGCATTGACTAGTATCATTTATAATCTGGTTCCCGAACACTATGGTATAGGGTAACAAGCACCTCCATAATCAGGGCACCAGGCTAACCAGTTCGGACTCGTTTTTCTCTCATATAGGGGCCTACTATTGATGAGATTTAAATAGAATTTCTATATTTTCAAGCGTCACTAAGTTGATTGGGTCAAACAATATCTCTGAGCAGATTATATTAATCAAATTTCGCAAAAGTGTATGTTATCATAGCACCGTATTTTCCCGCATGTATGTTGATTCGACAAAGTTTCGAGCTTGTTCGGTTCTGTCGGCAAAAGTTGAATGAAATACCGAGCAACAGAAAATACTCAATCGAGTCACATTTTTAGCATAGTTGAACTATGTTTCGATCATCTGTTCCGACAGTATAAAAATATATTCTCCGTTATAAATTGTCTGTAAGATGTAACATTTTCTTCAGCCTCTAAATACATACATATTTACATGCATCTCCCTGCTCCGACCTGGGTTCACAGGGGCAATTATATTGTACAAATATGAAAAATGGCATATTTACCTGGAAGGTTACGTCGTTAATGCCAATTAGATCAGCTAAGGTAGCATTCTGTGAAATATGATCTTCAAGGTCCGACAGGCTGGGAGTTGCAAAAGGTAAAGCGATTTTCTTTCGGTTCTCCCCGATCAACAGCGGGCAAGTCGCCATCTCGCAGAAAGTCCACTTTAATGGACAGAACAGCACCGAACGAGCGACGTGAAAAAAACCCGGCTGTACGTAATTTATCCTAATATATGTTTGTTTGGAAGTAATATCGCCTGTGCATATATTGGAAATGGTGGACAGCATGATTGATTGAAATTGTAGTTTAAGAGCCGCTTCCCATACGGATTTCGCGGCCCATCAACTCAATATTTTATTTAAACTTCACGGTACATGTTGTTAATTTAAGATCTTTTGCAGTGCTAAATATTAAAATAAATAACAGCATGAGAAGCGGAGCCATGCTTATTTACAAATTAATGAACAATAGAAGCGATGAATATATTGTTAGGCATTGGCAGAATAAACTAAAAACTAATTGAGCAATAGAATCATCACCGATATGTACAATTTAACCAAAGCTTGGCGTTAGCGTCAAAGGGATATGAGACAAAGGCAGGCCGCGGATTATGATTTTGGTGTGTCAAAAGGGGTCGGAGAGAATGGTAACCATTGCTTTATCAAGTAATAATTTGTGACGATAATCGCGCAATTGTTAACAAGCTGTCATGATTATCACTTCGAACCGTTAAGTCTCTCTCACACCTTCCTCTCTCAGTGGATCAATCAAAGCCCATAATTTTACAATTTCCGTTTTATTCACTGCTTATTGTGCAAATCCCCCATTGGAATGAAGTTCAAAATCACTTTATCTGATAGCTGAGCAGTTATCAGCACTGTAGATATCGATCTGATAACTTCTTACATTGGTCGACAAACAACGTGCTTTTGTCGACTCTGCATGATACATAACATTTACTATAATGTTGATATTCAAAACCTCAGAACGTCCCCCCCCCCCCTCCCACTCTGTAGTGTTGAGCCCAACCTTGAGCGAAAACACTTGAGCGGCTGTTCAATATTCACTCCCTCGTGAAACTGACTGGGGGATTGACTCTTATGGTTTGCAGCTCGTTTTTTTGTAATATTTCCTTTAGAATTTTTGCTCAAATGTTGGAGAGACTGATCAAATTGTTAGATCCATTGATTTAGTTTTGTGTAAAAAGTTGGGGTGCTTGAAAATGTTGATGGTTTACCGAAAGCATGACAAGGAAATACATTTCTGCAACATAGAAATTAAGTTCCAAATGTGTATGGAAAATTAAGTATTTACACCTTTTTAACACCTTCCAATAAATTTACACCTTTACGGGTGTAAAAGCAGGGTTGGAAGCAATCTCCATACATTTGCACCTTTTCTACACCTTATTTACACCTCTTAAGGGTGTAAACATGAACCCAGAAGGTGTAAACGTTTGATTTACACCTTTTTTACACCTTTTTTACACCTTCTGAGGTTAGAGTGTGTTAATGTTTTGTCCGTACCGTCATGACTGCCTGTACCAGTTCTATTGATATGACGGATCCGCTGTAAACAATTTGAGCAGGTCAATACTCGGTCAACTCTTTCGAGGGGACGTAGAGACTTGACGGCAGAGTCGCTCACATCTTCATTGATGAGAGCGTCTGCACTGTGATTGTCTTTTGTTTGTTGATATGTGTGACTAACTTTTACCTAACTAACTCAACTGACGTGGACATTCCTAGGATGGACAACCAGGAATGATTTACGGTGTTGAAGCGACTTTCGTTATGATTTCGGAAGTGGATTTACCAGGAAGTGCCTTGTTTCACTTGGATTTGTTGTGTGTTTTCCAGATTTGTTGCAGGTTTAAAACAGCACACGCCTCTTCTCTACTTCGGAATAGAAAATCTCACCAGCCTGTGTGTACTAAAGGGACTATGCATGTGTGAAAATAACATGTAGTGGCTGAAGTACATTCTAGAAAAATAATCTACAGTTGCTGAATAGTGTGACGTCACAACTATCGTTTAACATCTCTTATCTAGCAAGTAATTAGTTTTATATATTAGTATCTGAAATTTAAACCAAATTGATGATGGTATATGTGTACGTTGTTTATAGCTGACCATCTCTTATCTAGTCAATAAATAGTCATGTATTTCAGTATTTTAAAATTAAATAATAATATACAATCATAGTCTATTGATGAGGTCAATATGTGGTTTTGTGGACCTAAGAAAACAATATTCATCGAGGCCGAATGTTTTATCCACAAGGTCCACAAAATCACTTATTGACCGATATCAAAAGACTATAATTGTTTTATTATATGAACCAGACGGTCTGATAACCTTCTTGTTAAGTTGGTGAGAGCAGTTAAATTATAACATATCGTAAGCATTTTGCTTTGCTATCCGCGATCTCGAGACTGTTTCAGCCACAGTGTAAACCGACATCAATCCAACGGCTATTTTCGTCGGCGGAGAAGACGCACACGTCACGTCGAGTCGATATCACAATTATGGACACGCTTTGGAGTCAATATTGAAAGTTAGTGACGATCACGTGACGGCGAATGGTCCATTGTGGAAAGATTAACACACACAGTCATATAATAATGCTATTTTTGTATAATATTTACGACGTATATTTTTCAATAATTTATCAACTCTTATTTTGCCAAAAACTAGACCTATATATCAGTATTTTAAAATGAATTAATGAAGATATATATTTATGATGCATATTTGTATCATTGTATTGTTGTTACTGTTAATTTAATATTTATTATGCACTGTTATATATCAGCAGATCTGGAGAGAACAGAGCCTCGGCACTGCCAGGTCTGCTGTTTGAAAATATGACAAATAAATAAATACACACTTGACTACTCTAGTTGAGTATTCATCTTTCAAAACATGAAGTGTTATTAATAACTCACTGCGTTTTATATTCTGCTATTTCATTTTATTTTGAAAGAGATCTTGTATTCTCATGATCTATTTTGGCATTTTGAGTTCTTTTCAGTAATTTTCGAAGTCGAGCCGCCCTTTGTGTGTTTATTCCCCGATAAAAACAGTACAAGTCAGTCTTTCTAACACTGTGCCGAATTTGGTGCCGAGAAATATGACGAATATAGTTATCTGAATATGAGCTGACAAAATATCTTCTAACCCTTACACACACTCGTGTCTGGATTATATTTACAGCCCCTGCTACAAAACTTCATCTCCAATAAAACGTATTCATCTCAATGTATACGTATTGGATATGCCGATCAGAGTTATCGGCCTTGTTACAGTTCCGGGATTGCACCACTGACCATGTACAGGTATGTAAGTATAATCGCTGAGAGTTTGTAACGGGGTGAGCCGTGGCGTAGTGGGTTACAGGTCACAAACCACTAAATATTCGCCTTACTTAATATGTAGTAAATTGGCCGAGCACATCTTCAGAAAACTATATTCCCTAATATTCGCCCCCACAAATGACCCACCACACCAGGTAGCCTGGCCTTTCCGCTCAAACATATGGAAAATTCAGCACACATTCCCCACCATTTTTTCGAGATGAGACCGCCAGAAATAGGGTCATCCAGCCCGACACCTTTACGGCAAATTTCGGAGGTGCCAATCAAACTGGCCCAGATTTTTTTTCCGATTAAAATTTGAAAAGGTGGTTTTGATATATTTTAGAGTCAAATATTATAGAAACATTTTAAAATACGTCACAGACCATTTCTGGCTCAGTCTGGCATAATGGCCAATCAATGTTCGCCGGAAGTCAAGTCCTGATAATAATCTTGGACCCACTTTCTGCAATGGAGGTTTGTGACCTACAAATAAGTGAATCTATTCAGATTCCAATAAACTTTGTGTGGCCGAACCAATAACAAACAATGATATACATATGCAAATATAAAGGTCTTGCTTCGAATAATCGCAACGTTATCGATTGTCACATCAAAGTGACATTTCCCTTAATATATGGACCCATGAGTAGTCAAACACTTATTCAAATATTTCACCCCAAAAGATTATTTAATAATTTATTTTCTGGATTTTTAATTTGTACACTTACAGACGTTAACTACAGTCCCCCGAATTGTATCTGTACACGCATGAGATAACGATTATTAACACAAATTCGACCCCCCCCCCCCATTGTAGAGGGGAAATAAAAGGATAATTTTACCGCTAATTTGTATCATATCTCCAGTTAGAATCCGATGAACGCCCTTTCATGCAGTTATTTGACAAACCGAACCAGTGTTACTTTGCAATGATTAAAGTTTGTGAATATATTGACCTAATTTAATGTGTGAGCTTACTGACCAGAACGGTCGCTGATGTGGGGGGTGGAGTCAATAAACGGAATGCGCAAATAAACGTTTCCACAGCACAGAATATATCAACGAATGGCTTGAAAATAACTGTACTGACACAATAACTCAATTCCTTTATAGAAGTCAGACAATATTAAAATTGAGCTGCAAACATAGAAATGCCAGCTCGAGCGCCCGCAATAGACGAAAAATGTATACGTTTAGGCTTGATAACATTCTATCCGACCTGAACAAACAAAAAATTGGCTGAAATAGGCATTTATATCTGATTCTGTACCTCTCTGGAGGAAAAAGGCACTTAAACATGTGACAATGAAGAAAGACCGATTTTCGTCTTTCTCCTACAGGTCACAAACCACTAAATATTCGCCTTACTTAATATGTAGTAAATTGGCCGAGCACATCTTGAGAAAACTATATTCCCTAATATTCGCCCCCACAAATGACCCACCACACCAGGTAGCTTGGCCTTTCCGCTCAAACATATGGAAAATTCAGCATACATTCCCCACCATTTTTTCGAGATGAGACCGCCAGAAATAGGGTCATCCAGCCCGACACCATTACGGCAAATTTCGGAGGTGCCAATCAAACTGGCCCAGATTTTTTTTCCGATTAAAATTTGAAAAAGTGGTTTTGATATATTTTAGAGTCAAATATTATAGAAACATTTTAAAATACGTCACAGACCATTTCTGGCCCAGTCTGGCATAATGGCCAATCAATGTTCGCCGGAAGTCAAGTCCTGATAATAATCTTGGACCCACTTTCTGCAATGGAGGTTTGTGACCTTAACCTACTTAGACTGGTACTGATCATTTCCAATGAGCCTAAAGCATATGAATCAACCCCAGTCGGGACGACCTTGTGTAAGAACGACTGGGGTTACTGCTACGCTATAACTCGATACTCACTCTTTTTCCGGGGTTTTTTTTTTGGTATGTTGTGATGTGCCTGCGTAACGGTTAGTGTATCAAAATACGAAGCTTGTGAGCTTTTTGCAACTGGACAAAGCAGAAAGTTGAGAAAGATATATTTGAAAATGATGCAAATTTGTATTGTCTAATCTTATTTCAGTAGGCAATGTATGCATCTTCCAAAACATGAAGTATATTTGCAATTCGGGTAAGACATCTTTTCCTAAGTAGAAATATAGGGAAAATGGGCATAGTTTCCTTTAACATTCATTCCTTTCACACATGTGTGACTTTTGTGGGCGTTTTTCTCAATGTTTCAGGTAGAATTGATAAGCACGGTTCGAAATTAAATCTATTGTATGAACACTACAATTTTATCTTTAGTTGAACTGGTTATGTCGTTTTGCTGCTTCTGAATAAATTTATTTTGCAAGCGTCTCTCGAGTTCTCGTATTAAGCCTTTTCTTTCACTTGTCCTTTCAGAAAGCCAAACATTGCTGAAACCAGAAGTTTGTAGGATATTATTTATTTTGTTCAGCCCGAGGCTTTGGTTTTCGAAAGTTGTCTGTATTACTCAAAACAGATAATTTCAGAGTGTTGTCCTTTTTCTTTCAGCCAGTATAATATCATTCGGATTTTCACTTTTAAGCTCACTGGAAACATCCGTTGTTCACCATAAACCATGAAGTTGGGTTGACCCTTTTAGACATAATGTACTCTTGGTGAATTGTGGTTGCACCTATATCTAATTCCCATATACATACTGGTGCCCCGAGTTCACTGTACTATGTTTCGAGACAATTTTTCGGTGTATTTTCCGGTTTAATTTGGTATGGCTCTTGAAATCTATCAATCAAAAAATTAATTCAATTTAGTTTCAATTACGGTAGTGTAAATGGAAGGAATTTACCTTGTATTCAATCATGTGTATTCACATGAAACGGATATTCAACACTTTACAAGTCTCTTTATTACAATAAGAGCAAAGGCTATACTGAGACAGTATATAGTATATCGGGTTGGTCAAGTACTATCATCAGATCTCACAGCCAGTAGATAGCCGTCGTACAAATTGTGTTTTTCCATAACTCGATGACCGCGTGCTGTAGACATACAAGTGAGTAAGTAGAATTTAACGTCGCTTTCAACAATATTTCAGCTATATCGGGACGAACCAACTAAGCACCACTCAGCCAAGTTGCGTTCCTGCTACTTCAAAGAAGAAATGTTTGAAGCAGGCAGGAACCAGACACCATCCATCCACCCTTTAAAACACTGGGGACAACACACAAGACACAGACAGGACGCTTACATGGTGCAATAAAGACAAGTGATATTACAGTGCTAAACATCACATTATCAAGTTCCTGTTGCTTCTCAGCCAAATGCATTGAAGCAACAGGAACCCTATTTATACGTTTTGCTCTGGAGAGTGACACTGAAGCATGGCTGAACTGTACCCGTGGTTTTGGAAGGCTAAGCCCATAATGTTTGACCTTACAGTGAAATACCGTAAAACATGGGACTAATACATGACAGCATAAATACAATCTATTTTCCGAGCAGTCCTGACTTACATTGAAGAAACTAAGAGATTTTAATTCTATATGTGAAAGTGTTGAGTACAAATATATACACTCATTTTAAACCACGCTGTCATCATACTAATACCAATTGATATCTTTTTTAAATATTCCTAATCGTATATTTCCTTAAAGACACACGTCAGCTATTAGTATTACACATTGCAAGCGTCTAGTCCGTCATTCAATATTCAGCCGACTTTCATTAAACAACGATGGCTTTTTAATCGACAGGCGTCTTCATCACCCCTCTTACATATCTCAGCACCAATTAAAGAATTTCCGTGTCCATATTTGTTTATTGTAAATTTCATTTGTACATTAAATTTGTCATTATCATTTCATTTATAACAAGAGGATTGACTCAAGTTGTAAGAACTTGTACCCCGAATCCCCCGATCCTATTACATCCAACGTAATGGGATATTAAAATAGCCTCAAACTAATTAAACATAATAATGTGTTACATTGTTGCATTGTGGGGAAAAATTACAGTACCAGCAAGTTTATAATACTGGATAACATTAATGCAAGGAAGGAATATAGCTTTCTAAATATATAGCTGCATGTACATGTTCGACTTACAGCTATTGAAAACCCGTATACGCATCAAAGTCGGACTTCTTAGGGGCTGTTTGTTAAAATGAACATAACAGTACTTTTCTTTTAGTCACCGATTTGATGGCTTGTGTAAATGTAACAATGTGTTTCGCATAAATTGGCTATTCTCAAGCATCGTCCTAACTGACTCTTCTCTCCAAGGTTTTTCAAATTTTGTGAAAAACGTGACACGCTGGTGATTTTATACTATCGGGAGTACAGAAACTTCGCCAGATAAATGGCTTGTAACGGAAGCCTACACGAAAGCTTCGCAAAGCTGTATATACACGTACTACTTACTGTAGCACTTGCCGACATCGCCGAACTCGATGTAAGTATACTGATCAGCGATACGGATTTGACAAGGGGAACACCGAGATGTCTGCCAGCATCATTGAAAACTGTTGATCGCTTCTCTCTTCTTTCTTGCTGGAAGCTAACCTGTGTTTATATATACATTGATTTTTTTAAATGTGATGCCAATGCTGTTATACGAATTAGGTCTTTGGATTATGGATGTGAAAATTATTTAATGGACGAAGG
>JAVTVY010006655.1:0-41653 GCA_036873755.1 Hanleya hanleyi | reverse complement strand
AAGAATTAAACAAAGATGTTGTTTATCATCATGTACGTCTCTTACTAGCAAGTATCTATAGAACCTCTGGGTTCCCTATACTTCTACTGTATACAATAGTTAATTTATTTGCATCTTACTGTTTAGCATTTTCAGCCGTTATGGTTACTTATCGTGTATTACATTCGTGCGTGCTACCGTCGTCATTACACATGTCTATAAACATGGCAGTTCTTCAAAAATGATAGCTGAGTGAAATTTTAGTGTGATGGAATTATTTACCTGGTCCTGCCTGTCATAGCGGGTGGAATATTCGCCGTATACGGAAAATCGGCACAGGCAGATGCTTCTTGGTGTTGTTGTTGTGCCGATTTGCGTTCGTTTTCTGTTCCTGAGCGTCAATGCCTTTGTAGATCGGGATGTTCTTTCTGTTGGATTGTTGAGCTTGATATCTCGAGCGCATGGCTCAAGTCTTTGAATCAGCATACCCAGAACCGACATCGGACTTGCAAAATATGAAATAAATCGGTTTGACTGAGCTGAAGATGTGGTGAGTGTTTTTTTTTCTGTCAGCCGGACAGCGTGGTCCAAGGGCCGTAACTCGTAATTCACTTCATCCCAAAAAAAATCCCAATTTGAAAGTGGACGCGCACGTAACTTCAAACTGACAACCTTCTTTACCTCCGATTAACAAAGAGTTCTTTTTATTTTCCTAAATTTATTTGTCCATTTTAAAATGGTACCATGATGGTCCAACATAAATTGTTACATTGCTGTAACACTCACTGGTACACGAATGTTCCACTATATATCGGTGTCATATTGTGGGGAAAACGCGTGTGTATATGATGCGGCTCCAGAAGAATATATATGGGATTGATGAATCTGAGGAGTCCATTGAGGGGAATGCTGATAAAGACTGCTGAGAGTCCACCGACTGATACCGAAACAGGGACTGCTGAGAGTCTATCTACTGATACGGAGAGCTTGACCTCAGATAGTCGGCCTACATCTCAAGGAAGTGAAAAAGAACCTAACCTTTGGGATCGTATTGTGCATGGAGCTATTAATAGATATGCTGCGATAATCGAAGACACCGGACAGGATATCTCACGACAGGCGTACATCCAAATGTGTCCCTGCATCAGGAAACAGCCATGGCCATCTATGAGGAGTATAGCCTGCTCCCGCTTGAAATGAAAGGCGACCCCACGCACAGGTCCATCATGAAGACCAAGCGTTACTTGGAAGAGGATATGAGGTTATCACCCACCGAGGCCCTGGATAATGCGATCAGAATGCGCAACCAACAGTTTCAGGACATGCTACCTTAGCGATAGCTTAGCCCGACGATGCTTAGGTTACACCGAACAAAAGCTTAGCCCGACAATGCTTAGGTTACAACGAACAAAGATTGAACTTTCTGAAATGGCGGCATTTGATTGGACAAGAGCCTACTTGAATTGTAAACATACCCAACCCGTCTCCCCTAGCGTGGGTATGATGCACAGCAGGGGATAATAAACCATATGAACACTTATGAAGTATTGATCTTTCTTTCTCTCAACTGTTTGCATAATGGTGTCAGGGCGTTATGCTAGGGCGTAAAGGTGTTCAAATAGGGCGTTAAGACTTTACTGTACATTTATCCACAAAGATCACAGGGCAAATATACTGAGGTTCTGCTTTCTCTACTACTACGGGGCAATTGGACTTAAATACACGTTTTCTGTTTCTGATGACGTCACATTAGTTTCCCCCACACGGACCATTAGAAAGAAGGACCACTAAAACTCCAACCTTAAATGCTCGTTCTGTACTACTCCACGGATGCGCATGCGCGCCATAGCCCTACTTCAACGACCCACCAGTCCAGTCGGATGGTCCACACTGATACTTCCCACAACCCAATCGAACCTACCTCGACCCACAAACGTGCATTCCAATGCCCCTTTCCCACCATTCCCTGTCTGCGCATGCGCAGAATATTGAAATCGGACGGCACATTAGTCCAGTTAGATGGTTCTCCACGAGAGCTTCACGATGACGCCTGAAACAACCCAACCGGACCACGATTGATCCACTTCGACCCGTCAACGCGCCTTTCAATGCCCTTTTTATACTGCGCATGCACAGAATGCCGTCAGTTTTACCCTACACCCATTCAGTTGGATGCTCCCCGACGAGTGCTTCACGGTGACACCTCACACGACCCAATCGGCCTACTATGGATCTACCTAGACCCCAAAATGTCCACCCCAGCGCTACTTGCCCAGTGCGCATGCGCACGGTAACTTTTCAAAAAATTTCAACGCTTGGCCTCGAGACCCCACCCATCGTGTTCTACAGCTCGAGATGAAGAAAACAAGGAGTCACAACCCATACCGAAAATGTACATGAGTGGGTTTCCTAGTGGGACCAACATTGTCCACTGCACAAGTATGGGTCTAGCAGACCAGACCTACCTGAACTTTTCGAAAAGAATTCACCGCATGGCTTCTATCGTGTTCTACATCGCGACACGAAGAAAACAAGATGCCACACACCATAGTAAAATCTGCAAGAGAGAAAAAGATGACCACCTCCATCCCATAATTGCATTCCCCGTATAGATTAACATTGTAAGTCACTGGGGTCTTATGTAGTTGGAGATCACTCTTGCTGGACCGTCACGTCACAGGAAATGACGTCACCGGAAGTGATCCGGATGTGACGTAATCTTTGACGCCATCGTAACGTCACACCACCATGGCCACGCCTCAGCCACATTTTTCCTCGGGAATAAGGGTTTTATATACTACTTGGGCAGCCAAGAACCAGAATAAAAATAAATTCTTTGAAATTATCTTTCCATTTCATACTGTTTAACCATCGATATATTTTGGTTCTGACTTCTGACTTCTGATCACTAAAAATGAAATTAAAATTATTTTAATGGTCGCTTAGTTATAAGTCATTGAACCCAGTTGAAGAAACTGCCCGTCATAAATTGAAGAAAATCGCTTCTTGGTAGCTTCGTGTTTTTTTCTTAGGCTGTCAAGGGCGTAGACAAGGGGGGGGCTTGGAAGCCCCCCCAAATATTGACATCCGGCAAAAAAAAAAGAACAGAAGAAAAAGAAAAAAAGAGAGAAAAAAGGAAAGAAAGAAAGAATGAAACAGAAAGCAAACATAGCAGAGAAGTAAATGTTTAGCTTGTGACATATCTTTATCAATTGTTGCATATTACAGGGGAAGTAAAATTATAATCAACAATGTTTACCAGAAGGGCTAGACTAATTGCAATCGGTGAGAGAACAACGCAAAAGTTTGGCGATATCGGACTCAAAGACCCTATGTGATTTTCTTTGAGAAACGAATAATGTGCTCCAATTCAATCACATATCGCCCATTAGGACGAAAAAGGTCAACACGTTGGCTAAAAAGATTTTTTCATAACTTTTTCACCATGACAAACTTTTTTTTGATTGAGATCCCAGTCATTTGTCGAGTATTTATTTATTCACAAACGAGAGATGCGAACTCTCGAATAATTTTCCCGGAGAAACCCTAGAAATACAGGTAAAAGATCTAACCCAGACACAAAGTCACTATTTAACTGGTGTAAATTTGATGAATATGGATAATTGTCTCTACTATTCCGAGAAAGGACCACTAAGCTTACATTTTTTATAAGTTTGGCAACTTCAGAACGAACACCAGAACTCGTGCGGTCAACCACGCATCAATGCACCGCCCCTGCTATCTAGGCAACATAGTATTGTCTAAGAAATAACTTGAATTATAGTGCAAACTCCGGATTGAACGATCATTTCACCTTGTATATCACGTAGTGATCGCCACTGTTATAGGATATTTTCGCAAAAAAAAGTTCAACTTTTACAATTTGTTACCGCTCAAATGCTCCCAATTAGCGCCAATTTACCATCAATTTTCGAAAAATAAATCTACTCCCCCCTCTCAGACTCTCCCCCTAAGCCCCCCCCCCCAAACTTCACAACTTGTCTACGCCCTTGGCTGTCCTTCTCTCATACCGCTCAAGCCGGCTCAAGTGTCCGGATCCTGTCATCAAACCCAGGAAGGACACTTTTCTCCACAATGGAGACAAGTGTCCGTCTTTATGTGCAATAGAAAAGGATATGAAAAGGCACACTCATCACCAGGATATTCTAATCCACCACACCGATGCTAGAGGCCGTGTGGTCATGCCATTCAAGCAGAACATTGACAGTAAAAACGTGGCTGGGATACAGAGAATCACAGTCAACAGATTTGGTTCTGGTGATGGTTTCAGAAATATGCAGTCAGTGCATTTGCTTGTGAGGTCATATGGTTTCTTGTCAGCACGCCGGCATTCATCTTTGGTACATGTATGTTCTGATTACCATGCAGCTTATACTAAAGGTGCCTCAGTTTTGTTTCACGTTTGTTTCGGTTCCAAAGTTATCCACGCGGGTAATTTTAAACTGTCATAGAATCATTTCCATGACACAATTTAAAAAAAAAAAAGACGCTTATTTTGTTTGCAAAAATAATTTTTATGAATACATTATAGCGGTATAAGCAAGAATAATGCAGTTTTAGTGAAAAAAGCAAACCATCTTAATTGTTGTTTTTATTTTCTTTATTAAATAGGATTCAGAAAATATAGAACTCGTTTTGGCGAGTTTATTAAGTATCTCTTTCCAATTAAAACGCACCTTTGGTCATATTGACCTAAAAAATGTGTATATCACTTCCGGTTTTGATTACGTGATCGGAAGTGACCTTTGACAATGCGCGCATATTTAACCCATTTTGTGCACATGCGTACGGTCGGAGGTCAGTTCCAGTCGCCCGATCAGAATTGGAAGTGACGTCACGGAGGTCATATGCAAATTTTGGAGGTCAATATGACCAAAGATGCCTTTTCTATACTACTACTGATACTCCGTGATCTTTTAGTTTATCGTATTTGGGTCATTTTCAACCTATATTGCATTCCACCCGACCAGAAGATAATGTGCAAATGCAAGATGGCGGATACGTGAGATACCACAACGGTATGTTTTCTCCTTATTCTTTAAAATATTTCCTCTGCCGCGAAGAGTGGGCAGCAACTATTTTATTTCACATCAGATTAATATTTACTAATCTATCATGCAGTTTTTGCGGCGCACTTACATGAATAAATAAATGAAAAAAATCTGTCCGAAAAATCAGCCAAGAATGCCTTTTCCAAAATGGCGTGACTGTGACGTCATTAAATCAGCCATCTTGGATTTTTTAAAAATATTTTTTTGTATAGTTTGACCCAAGAGTATAGGGTAGTATGTTCTAGACCCCTAGCTCAAGTGGCAAGAAAAATAGTTAATGCTTCCCCCTCCCTCCCAACATATCTTGGACTCGTCCCAATAAGACCAGATAGGGTAAAATAGAGATTTATTTCTGCTGTATTCTGCAAGAATGTTCTCACTATACCGAACTGACCACTCTTCCTGGTCACCTTTGGGAACTGCTTATCGGATTGTACAACAGCCTTGGGAGCCACACAATATGGATGAGGAGGCATAATACAGGAGGGGGGTGACTCAGAAAATATTAGCGAAAAACATTTTATAGATCAATATTTACACATATATTTATTCGTGTCATGATCAAGAAAGGGAGTTTACAACAGTTTTCGTGGGTAATAATACAAGCGTCTAATCCGTCATTCATAATTCAGCCGTCGTCCATTAAAGAATATCAGCGTCCATAATCCAAAGACCTATTCCATATCCATACAACAGCATTAGCACCAAATTCAAAAAGGACAATCATAGTATTCACAATGCTCGTCACATAATGATCAGATAAGTTTTACATAACTCGTCATAGCTCGTCATAGTTTTACATAGCTAGTCAGATCAGTTTTACATAACATTAAAAAATAATCAATCATTCAGACATATTATACAGTGAGTAATGTTATAACTAATGAAATCAACCAACAATAAAATTAACCAAAAAGGTGCTCATATGAACTAACCAATGAAAGGAATTGAGAAGGTGATCACCGGAAAAGTACGTATTCTGTTGATGCTTTGACACCACAGTTAAGTAGGGAGTTTTCCCGACTTATAGCTAAGTCTTCTTTGAGAAGAAGAGTATTCCAATCGTTGGTTTTGTCAATAATCTAATACTGTTTATCAATAAAATTTTGCTAATTATTTAGCTGGACTCGGCTGTATCCTAGAAACAAGAAATAACGATCTTCCAATTTCTTTCATTGGTCAGCTTATTCTCCTCCTGTGTATTGTACAAGGTATTCAATGTAACCCGTCTCTGAAACCAATTTATGAACATCAGAATTGAATAAAATAAAACAAAACTAGCTAAATTCGACCTTAATGAGAAATAATCGCATTAATTTTCGCACTTATACATGTATTCTATTATACCGAATAACCCATACACGATATAAACAGTCCTGTCAAAAGAGGCGTATCTGTTAGTCTCTGGTTTCTGCTCTTCACTGAGCCTCTTCGTTGCAATACTGATATAAAAATTAGCCATGGAAAGTCTTCGTAAAACTAGACGTTTTGGTTCTTGACTAAATGCAAGTTCGATGTTACACTGGTGAGCCCAAATGTAGCTGCTCTACAGAATATGGTTGTAACCACGGCAACGAGACCAACGAAGGAATGAGCACTATGTGACGACGATACCAGAAGGAAAAATAATGAAGAGTCAATTCAGAAGCAATATTATATATTAAAAAAATAACTATGATATTTCCAGTTGCCGTCGATCTTGTCTCTCTTATGTCCCTATACAGTAGACCAACCACGTCACTGGGGCATAATACCCCAGCGGTCAGTCAGATGTTTGGGCAGGCTTTCCATCCGAGCAGCACACCGCCGGAAGTGACATCAAATGTCGTACGGTCGATGGTTGCCGAACATTTCGATTACTTATCAATTCTGCATAATACCTATGTTGACCTAGGTAGTAGTTTAAGAGCATTTGACCCTGCATTGACCTTTGACCTCTGGGCCGCAAGGCCGCAGTTCAAAGTCACTTATACCCCTGGACATGTATTCCTTCGTGGTGATGCGGCCCGGTGACGGTGCGTTCGCGGAGAGAAGCCTCCGGGGGCAGAAAGTAGTCCCGAGACTTCAAATACGCAGTGGGTCGGGAGATTCTCCGGGAATATCTGGCAATCTTCGGCAATGTCCGGTAATATAAAATCCGGTAGGTAATCGAAGTCAAGATACCCCAGTGACTTCCAATGTTAATCCTTCGAATCTACGTCATCAAATCGGGTCCCCGGCAATATCGCCAGCTCTATGCCCAGCATAAATGGCGAGTGGGGAACCCTCAGTTTCCCCACATAGCCATACAGCGAGAGAAGGGAAATCGTATTGGCACGAAAAAGGACATGAATACATGGAAAGTAAGAATTATAGTAATGAAGATACCCTATATGTGTTGTACGATGTTATTATTACGAGTCTATGATAAGTGCGACCACAGGATCGAGCGTGTCGTGTACAGTATATCTCCGCAAAATATAGACAAACAAAATGGCGGCGCCTGCTGCGGGAAATCCCCTTTTGGCATCGATCGTGAAGCCATCTGGACGCAAGGAAGACAAAACGGATTAGGCGAAACCTCTGTGGGCCGAATTCCGTGTAATATCCCATGATTCGAACATTTGCGAACATGCCCAATGGCGAACCCACACATGGCCATTTGCGGAATGGAGTGTGGCATCTTGTTATTTTCGTCTCGCGATTGTGAACACAGTGATAGAGGCCTAGAAGCCATTTGATTGAAATTTGTTGAAAAATTTGCATTGCGCATGCGTGATACATGGACAAGCCCGTGGGAGACGTTTTGGAGTCTAGGTGAGCCCATAATGGTCCGATTGGGTATTAGTGTGAAACACTCGTGAGGGAGCATCCGATTGGATGGTCTTGACGTAGAACTGACGTCATTCCGCGCATGCGCAGTAAAAAGGTGCATAGGAATGGATGTTTTGGGGACAAGGTGGACCACTAGTAGATCAAATAGGCCGTGGGCGTTGGTGTATATGAAATTAGGATTGGGGTTGAAATAAAAAGCGAAACATGGACTTTACCCCTAAAATAGAGAAAACGCCTATCAATCAGGTCTAGAGAGGCTAATATCGGTCCCCAGTGGATAGCGGTCTGCCGAGAGAGGCAAGGTGGGTTAGTGGGTGTATGTAAAGTCAGGATTGGGGTTGAACATATAAAAAGCGTAATACGGACGTTACCCCTAAAATAGAGAAAATTGTTATCAACCAGGTCTAGAGGGGCCAATATCGGTCCCCGGCGGATCGGGGCCTGCCGAGAAAGGCAGGGTGGAATAGTGGGTGTATGTAAAATTAGGATTGGGTTTGAACACATAAAAGCAGAACACGGACTTTACCCCTAAAATAGAGAAAACTCCTATCAACCAGGTCTAGACGGGCTAATATCGGTCCTCGACGGATGTGGACCGGCCGAAAGAGGAAGGATGGGATAGTGAGTGTATGTAAAATTAGGATTGGGATTGAAAATATAAAATCGGAACACGAACTTTACCCCTAAAATAGAGAAAACCCTATCAACCAGGCCTAAAGGGGCTAATATCGGTCCCTGGCGGATCTGGGCCTGCCGACGGAGGCAGGGTAGAATAGTGGGTGTGTGTAAAATAAAGATTGGGGCTGAACATATAAAAAGCGGAACACGGACTTTATAACTAAACCATGTGGTATCACTTTACCCCTAAAATAGAGAAAACACCTATCAACCAGGTCTACTAATATCGGTCCCCTGCGAATCGGGGCTTGCGGAGAGAGGCAGGATGGGTTGATGGGTGTATGTAAATTTAGGACTGGGTTTGAACATATAAAAAGCGGAACACGGACTTTACAACTTAAACCATGTGGTTTCATCCAGGGAAGGCGGTATGGTGGCATCTGCAGGCGTTCATGTAAAATTAGGATTTGTCCCGAAGATATAAGATGCGGAACACGGACTTTACACCTAAACCATAGGGAATTATGGATGTTTTGGGGCGATTGGGGAGTGGAGGTGCCATCGTGAAGCATTCGCGATGGTCCATCCGATTGGTCCGTTTTCAACATTTTTTTTCAACAGGGAATTGTGGGAAAAGGGCATTGGAAGGACGTTTTGGGGTTGCGGTGGTCCACTATTGGTACGAATGCGTCGTGTGAGGTGTTCTCTTGTAGCAACGCCCGCCAACGTCAAGTTTAACGCTTCAACGCCCTGGTGAAATAGCTGAGAACCTCTGATTTTCCAGATATTCCATGGAATTGTCACTAATTCATCGAAATGCATTGACGCCCGTAGTTATGTCTTCACGCCCTATCTGTACGCCTTAACGCTCGTCTCAAATTACAACGCATATAAGGGAAGTGGGAAGAGGTGCCGACATACTGACAGAGCCACGTGACACAGTATAGTTTTCTGGTTCACCTATTCTAATGCACATACCAAGAATCTAACGATTCGTGATATATGATGTATCTCATGTACGCTTTTATTTACCTGTTTATGTGGCAACTTGGATGACATGACCACACGGCTTCTAGCACCGGCACAAGCGGTATTAGATACAAATCTTGAGAGCTATGATGGAAATGCTCTGACAACTCGTATATTGGTAATTGGTGAGCTGTGTCGCTGTGACAACTCGTACACTGGGGATTGGTGAGCTGTATCGTCGTCAGATGACAATGGCGGCATTTAACACAAAAGACTAGTCTGTAATTACAAGCGTCTAGTCCGTCATTCATAATTCAGCCGTCGTCCATTAGAGAATATCCTCGTCCATAACCCAAAGACCTATTCCATATTCCATATAACAGTATTAGCACCAAATTCAAAAAGACAATCATAGTATACACAAACATAGGCTAGTTTCCTGCAAGAGAGTAGCGATCAACAGTTCTCAATGATGCCGACAAGACATCATGATGTTCCAAATATATCAAATCCTTATCACTGATCAGTATTCTTAATCCATAATATTCGTTGTAAAGTCGTCATCTAAAGAATGATGTATCTCAGTCAAGCTTTGATTGTGACTGTTCATATGAGTATCATGAGGATCTTGAAGTACATGGGTTCATACGGCCCCTAGCCCCGGGTTAAGCGGAATTAGACACAAATTACGAAACGTAACGCCATAGATCTTGCACGCTACGTTCGTATTTTGCTATCAGCATGCGATATGTATCGCCAAATGTGAGAAGCTTTGAGTGGAGGCATTTGATGGAATAACCCTGTTTTATAAGTTTCTGCAACACACGTTGATTAAAATCGTCACATTCAAGATAGGATCTAGCAAATGCTACTAAGCGAGATATTTATACGCCATATGCAGGTCCCACTGGGATATTACTGTCCAGAAAGGGATAGTTTACGATGTCGAAATTGTAATCATCTCTCTATACTGTAAGACCCGATGTCGAACCAGTTTCAACTTCCCACAATGCCGACATATATCAAAGACCAAAATGTCTGTATAGGGGGCGGGCCTCAGGGACGGAACGTCCACCAGCAGATTCTCGCCATATACAGGTAAAAATTACAACGCATATAAGGGAAGTGGGAAGAGGTGCTGACATACTGACAGAGCCACATGACTTCAAAGTGTAGTCTTCTGGTTAACCTATTCTAGAGGACATATCAAGAATCTAACGATTCGTGATATGGGATGTATCTCATTACACACCGCGACTTGTAAAAGCATGTAACAAAATATAACACTATATAGGACTCATTATGTCCAGCATAATCAACGTTTGTCAGGATGGCCTAGTGGTCTAAGGCACCAGTGTTAAGTGCTAGTCCATATATGTGGGATGTAGGTTCGAATACCACTCCCGACACGCACCTCTTTCGTTGTTCTTCGCTATGTTTGTGGTAGAGATGGCCCATCCATGGTCCGAATGGATAGTGGAGGGTGTCAAATTGAAGCTCTCGTCCTGTAGACCACCACTTGAGAGATGGCCACGTCATCTGTGATGTCATTGGTGACGTCATCACTAGGATTAGTAGCCAAAGTGGGCATTTTGGGGGTGTGAAGGAAGGTGTTTGGAGTAGAGACGAACCATCCGGGGTCCAAATGGCCCGTGAGGCTTGCCCAACGCCCGTCAACGCTCTGTGGTGGTGGTGGTGTCTACAAAATATACACACACACACTCTCACACACACACACACACACACGCAAACACACACCTGGAGCACCCGCACCCTGGTGTATCATATGAGCTACAGGCTATAAGGAACAGGTTGTACCAGCATCAGGTGTGTGTGTGTGTGTGTTGGTGTGCGTGTGTGTGTGTGTTTTGTAGACACGACCACCACCGCCGGGCGTCGACGGGCGTTGGGCACGCCTCACGGGCCATTTGGGCCTCGGATGGTTCGTCTCTACTCCAAACACCTTCCTTCACACCCCCAAAATGCCCACTTTCCCTACAACTCATACTGATGGTGTCACGAGTGACGTCACAGGTGACGTGGGTATCTCTCAAGTCGTGGTCTACACCACGAGAGCTTCAATGTGACACCCTACAGGATTCATTCGGACTACGGAGGGGGCCATCTCTACCCCAAACATGGCGAAGAATAACGAAAAAAGGTGTGTGTCGAAGCGGGATTCAAACCCACGTCCCATATATGTGGACCAGCGCATTAGGCTGGCGCCTTAGACCACTCGTCCATCCTGACAACCTTTGATTATGATGGACATAATGAGTCCTATATAGTGCTACATTCTGTTACATGCTTTTACATGTCGCGGTTTGTACGTCGTAAATGCCCTAATCGCTGCATTGATTGGTTATTTCCCCAGCCCATCGATTGACTGGCTCATGCGCGTTAGGGCGTTAGGATAGGGCATTAAGGCGTTCCGATAAGGCGCTAAGGCGTTGAGACGGACAATGAGACGGACGTTAAGGCGTATAGATAGGGCGTTAAGGCGTAACACCGGGCGTCATTGCATTTGGATGAATTAGTGACAATTCCATGGAATATCTAGAAAATCAGAGCTTCAGAGCTATTTCACCAGGGCGTTGAAGCATTAAACTTGGCGTTGGCTACCTTTGCTACAAGATGGCACCTTACACGACGCATTCCGACCAATAGTGGACCACCCCGACCCTAAAACGTCCCTTCCGGTGACCTTTACCCACAATTTTCTGTCTGCGCATGCGCAGAATGCTGAAAACGGACGACACACCAGTCCAGTCGGATGGACCGTCACGAATGCTTCACAATGAAACATCCACGCCTCAATCGATCGGACCAATGAAACATCCACGCCCCAATCGGACCAATAGTGGGCCCCAAAACATCCATGATTCCCCAGAGTTTAGGTGTAACATGGCAGGTCCCGATCCGCAGGGGACAGATATTAGCCCCTCTAGACCTGGTAGATAGGGGGTTTTCTCTATTTTAGGGTAAAGTCCGTGTTCCGCTTCTTATAGGTTCAACCCAAATCCTAATTTTACATACACCCATCAACCCACCCAGCCTCTCTCGGCAGACCCCGATCCGCCGGGACCGATATTAGCTCAGTCAATGGCATCAAGCGTTTACATTTGAGTTGGCATGTAACTCTTGATGCCATTGACTGAAGAATGATAACGCCTAAAAATTATTGGTTTAACTATTTACGCGCAGAATTTTGGATAAGACGTTTCCGGTTTCAATATTACACGTAAAACTCAGATGTTTGAATGATCCGTCAGAGAAATTGATTGGTTGTCAGGAATCAAGAGGTTTCATTGCATTCATTACACATTAAATCTATGTGTGCAGAGAAATGGGCTGCGCGTGAAAGGCAGACGAATTTTGTTGCAAATGGCCTATTATTGCCGTTATTCACTCATTTTCTATGCGTAAATTTTTTCACCTGTTGTCAAGTTTTAAAGTACACGTCAGATATTGTCAACTGCGTATGAAATAACACAACTTAATTGGTCAATTGCATCTTTTGCGCGTGAATTTGTTCACGTGTAAATAAAATTAAGGCTGGAACGGCCCCTGATACACAGGCTGATTGGAGTCAAGAATATACGCCGCCAGACTGTATATATGAACTCCCTTCATGTATACAGTATGACGGCATTTACTCTCGACTACAAGCAGCCTGTGAACGGATCATGCGCTGTAGACAGATATCAACGGACCTCGCTTCGCTGCCGATAGGGACAGATTGTGAATACCGTATTCTATTGGCTGATAATTCCAGCAGCCTGGTTGGGTATTACATTTGAGGTTGCCTTTTACTTAGTATGGAGGCGGCCTTGAACGTTCATTCTTTCAGCCTGTGTCTATCTGTTGGTAAACTCCGCAATGTGGAGAATGAGTCTATATTCAGGCGGAATTCTGAACCGAAGATGACGACCAATACCTGCCCATGGCATGGATACACAAGGGAGGCAACCATTTGCGACCGCTTGTGCATCCCCGTACTATAGGATGTATTTCCGCTTAAATAGTTCTCGTTGTATTCTCCTTCATCCGGAGATAAAATATGTAACTAAATGATCTGAATATTCTTTTGAGTGTACCTCCGAAGGATCGCATCTTAATTGAACTGTTCTTCTGGCTTTTCATCTCAAGGCAACGAAAGTCATACTGCTGACGTGCGCTGCTCGAAGTGGAGGTGTATCACTGTGCCTGCAAGGAGTTTAAACAGGGATGCCAATATCTATTCCTACTAGTGATGGGCGAGATCAGTATAGCCTACATATACTACGAGTCTGTGCAGAGTGGAGAGGAAACAAGTAAACGCTGTGGCTTTTTTTCAATATCGCAGGATGCGTTCTGCCATTTTATCGGGCCATCGCGTCCAGCAGTCTCGCCCAGAAAATACGTTCATCTACGGGATCCTCCCTCCACAGAAGAAACGTAATGTGCTTCCACATGTTCAACAAGGATCTCGGCATCTTGCGAACTGGTATCTCTTCCAATAGAACGGCGATGATTACGTCATCCCTGCCCCTCTGTACCGCACGCATACTCGCCATCTGAATCTCAAATTCTCCCCAATCACAAGACAAATATTTCCTGGTTATTACAAGGATAATCTTTCTGCTCGAATTCACAGCGTCGACGATGTTTTGTTGGATGCTCTCCCCTACAGGGAAGTCTCTATGGTGGAGGCACAATCGGTACCGTTGTTTCCCCTCCTCAAGGGCGGTCCTCAGGCGGAAGCATGCCCAGTTGTAATCTTCATGGTTGTATGCCACAAACGCGTCAAAAGGATATTGGTCATCAGTGATCAGTTCGTACTCCGGGTTACGTCTGCACTTTGTGAGGAACCAGTATTTTATGTTCCATCGGAATCTGTAACAAACTATACTGACAACTATTCCAACTCCAACAACACAGCCCAAGGATATGGTGAATGTCAACCAGAACTGACTCGTACAACCTACGCTGAAGTCTCTAAACTCATTTTTCAGATGCACGAGTGATATCTGTGTACCATTTTCAAAGTAGCAAGAAGACCTATTGAAACTATGAGAAGTCTCACGACTTTCTAGTAGCCACTGTGTAAATTTCAATGTCTTACAGACGCAAGCGAATGGGTTTCCGTGGGTGGTAATAATACATTTGTCTGTGCCATGTCGAAAAAACGGCATCTGTTCAATCCATTCCCGCTCTTCCTCGTCGAATGTTATGATAGAGTTGTAGGACAGATCAAGTGAACACAGAGAGGTTGAACTTCGAATCGCTGGCATCAAACTCAGAAGCCTGTTATTGCTGACGTCAAGCGTTTTAAGAGGCAGACCGCTAAAAATGTCTGGATGCAAGTAACTGATTCCATTGCCCGCCAGATCCAATATATTCAATTTAGGGGCAACTTTAAAAAATCTCCCTTTAGTGTCTCCTTCCAAAACCAAGTTCAGGTTAGCGTCGCGTGCAATCAAGATTCTCAGTTCGGGAAAAGAGCCAAAAGTGGTTACTTGCATTTCAGTGATTTTCCACCCGGATATATTAAAGACTTCCAACCGTGTCCAGGTTCGATTTGCCGGAAAATCGTCAGCTATTTTGCTATATTCCTTGGCTAAAACCGTCCTGCTATATGCAATGTCTAACACCATCACCTTCGAGATTAGGATAATGGGGAAGCGGACGATTGGGCTATAGCTACAATTGAATAAATCAATGTAATGGTTTGGCTTCTTATCATACATGGAACGATGTTTTTCTGCAGCCCAAAACCGGAATTCGGAAATCCCTTTAGTCCAACTGATATCCACTCGTCGGAAATTAGGAAATTCTAATAGACTATTAATAAGAAAGTAATGGTCGACAGATACGAGATTGTTCAACTTGAGATTGAAATTTAGGAGACAGTGATAGTATTTGAAGGTGTATATAGTGAACACTCTATTGGTTGAAATGATATTATTTTCGCTGAGGTCGATGGTTTGCACGCAGATGTTCGCTAAATATTTCACGGTGTCCAGCCTGAGACGAAAATCATCAATTTTTGTATGGTCATCCGGCCACGGGTAGTTCACGCCGCTCAACACGATGCTGGTCATGTTACGATGGTCCAAGCTGCCTAGACTCATTAATGCAGCTTTCAGACCGAGATCCGGACTTTCGCGAATAATAATATTTTTGATATTCAATAACTTGGAAAATGCCATAGGATAAACATACTCGACATTTACAATACTGACTGTATGTATGCTGGAATTCTCAAATGAATCAAAGGTGAATTCAGAAATATTGCGGAATCTGCAATTGATGTGCAGCTTCTCTAGAGACGTCATCGTGGCGAATCCAGATCCGAATTTCAGGTTGGAGTTGTAAGTCGATGATTTTGCGAGGGACAATTCTTGTACATTTTTGAGTGGCAGATAGAATTCTTCGACCTCTGGGCACCAAATCACTGAGGCAATCACATCCTGCTCGAAATGTAACACTTTCAAAGACGGTACGGAATTTAGCAGAGAAGGCGGGTAAGAGTTCGTGTTACATAAATCAATCCGGTTTTCTCGTAGGTCAAAGTAACACAAACTCTCTAAACCCAATAATGCTTTCTCTTCTATAAGGTTTATGTGGTTATACGATAGGTCAAGATGCTGGAGTTTGTTCATCTTGGACAACCATCGAGACGGTAGAACCGTCAAGTGGTTGTGGGAAAGATTGAGCTTCACGGTGTCTTCGGGAATATCCTGCGGGACTTTCGCGAGCCCTTGTCTGCTCGCATCAAACGTTGTCCCATTTTTCACGGCGCAGTATTCAGTAGCCCATACCATTTGTGATTGCAGTGACAAGAAGAACACGGCCATCGTCAGCGAGTCCATTCTGTATCCCTGTATGAAAAATGAATTATTTGTTATTAATTGACGGTTCACCCGATTGCAAACCATTCGAATTTAACCTCAGATGTTCGAGGCTACCTCACTGGAGAAAGCAGAGATTTCGGAAGAAAGCATCGAAAGCTTACCCTTGTTCATTGAATATCTGGACCCAGTATCAATTGAATATATTACAGTAGAACACATACTTTTCCCGCGCGTTATACAAAACACATGGATATGGTCAATTATATTCCGTAACAGTATATTTGAGGAGAAAATCTGTTCCGGCGTAATTATAAGCAGTAGGGGAAAAAGGAGAGTCCGGCGACAGATGCAGAGGCAAGGATACGATGGTACAGCAATAACATCATAAGTAGGTCATTTGACGTAATATCCTGTAACATAATTTCCTGTCATATAATTTCCTGTTACGCAGTTTGCTGTTACATAATGTCCTGTTACATCATTTGCTATTATATAGTTTCTCGTTACAAAATATTCTGTAACATAATTTCCTCTTACTGAATTTCCTGCTACGCAATTTCCTGCTACATAATTTCTTTTTACCTAATTTCCCGATACGTAAGACGCAGTGAAAGACATATATTCACTTTCACTAGATTTGAAGTAAACTATAGATAGCTCTAACGGCACATCTTATTTAGACCTATATTTCTATAAAAATCTGGTCGACTTTACGACAAAGGAGATATTACAATTTCGACATCGTAAACTATCCCTATCTGGACAGTAATATACCAGAGGGATGTACACATGGCGTATAGTCGCCTAGTAGCATTTGCTAGATCCTGTGTTAAATGTGACGATTTTAATCAATGTCACAAAACATATTGCAGAAACTTATGAACCAGGGCTATATCATCAAGCGCCTCCTGTATCATCAATTTGGCGATACATATCGCATGCTGATAGGAAAATAGGAGCGTAGCGTGCAAGATCTATGGCGGTACGTTTCGTAACTTGTGTCTAATTCCGCTTAACCCGGGGCTACGGCCGTATAAACCCATGTACGTCAAGATCCTCATAGTGTTCATATTTACAATCACAAAGCGTGACTGAGATACATCATACTCTAGATAACGATTTAACAACGGAGATCATAGGGATTAAGAATACTGATCACTAGTTTTATGTATATTTTGATTTACTCTTTTAATTTGGAGCTAATGCTATTATATGAATTAGGTATTTGGATTATGGACGCGGAAATTCTTTAATGGACAACTGAATATTAAATACAGCCATCCCGTTAGCATTAGGTTATATATAGTAATACTATAATCCCGATCCTCGCTCATCGTAATATGACCTGAAATAATGTTGAAAGCGACCGAAATCTGACCGTAAAATAGACCAAAAATACTGTAACGTCATCAAAGCGACCATCTTGGATTTGATCTTACTTTTTCTGGTGAGGTATAGTCTGGTAAGATCCATCCTTCTAGCTCAAGGGGTAAGAACAATATTTATGGGGTGCAAAATGCCCCTCCCCACCAGCCATGGACAGGTCCCCAAAACCCCAGGCCAGATAGGATTAAGCCAGATTTGACTGTAGCTAGTGTTTAGGAAGATAAAAGCGACCATCAGGCGCTAAAGTAAAAAAGTATGGATTTTCGAGGAACAAATCAACATACAACCTCGAATTCAGTTTGTAAACTTCTCCGAATCTGCATGTGATGTCAGTTTTAACCACGTGTCAGTGAACATATTTTCCACAACCTATTCGAGAAACCTGATATTCATAATTTTTGTTAGATTATCGTGTACGAAATACTTCCTAGTTAATAGCTACAATATAATGAATTAGCAATCATTTCAATTCTATTTAATTCAACTTTATTGGGACCTCGGTATGATTTACACAGATCAGTGGGAAACAACTCCAAAGACAAAACGACAAACAACGCCTTAAGAAACAGGGAGACAACTCTCAACCTATGTGAATTTTACACACTAACTCTCGATGAATAGGAGCATGTACATTCTCTCTGCGTAATTTGAATCAATGAAGTCCAGCTGTTGAGTTTCTCCAAAATTTTGGGCTAATAGATGTATAGAATTGTGAATTGTTGGCAACTTACATTTTCTGATAGGTTGAACCCAATGAAACATGAACATCGTTGGTTCGAAGAACTACAATTTTCAATGTGATTAATTTATTTTATTGGGCAGATTTTAAACCTGATTCCATAACATTGGGAACAGTTCATCATGGTCAAATTAATAATGGCTGTTTTCCCAGATTTGCATTTGTCGGGGTCTTAGTAGTAATGGAAATCTATATACCGAGTTTTTCCTATCTCTTAACATGGGAATCGGAAAAGGACCTCCACAATTCATTTGACTTTGATCCGTTGACTTAGGGTCACGAAAATTGGTCAGTGGGTTTCCGGAGATCTTCTGTGGAGATTATCCTGATTTCTATACATCCACATTTCAACAAGACACGCGACTAGATTGTTATACATCGGATATTTACGATTTTGATGACGTCACTTCTAGTTTGGTCGCCATTATTTCAAAACTCGGGATAATTTACGAAAAGGAATCTACTGGAACCCACTGGCCAAGTCTCGTGACCCTAGGTCAACGGGATCAAGGTCAAATGAATGCCTCAGTGGCGCATTATTGGAAGACCAAAGAAGAGCCTGTCTGGTCACGGACCAGTGACTTCCAGCTGATCGGCTAGTAGGATGATTTCACTTTTCCCTACCTTTTTACCAAGAAGACTTTTGAACAGGTGATAACTGACAAAAAAATTTTATAGACATACTATATTTTCCTACTTTTCAAGTATAATAGCATTTCCTTTGAATACTGATAAAAGATAGTCCATATGTAAAAAAATGATGTCCGTTATCACCAGTTCGAAATAGTCTCCTTGGTTAAAACATGATGTGAAGCTATACAATCCAGTAGCTGATCAGCTGAAATCACTGGTCCGTGAACATAGCGGCTCTTCTTTGTTCCCTCAATAATGTGTAACTGAGCCATTCATTTGACCTTGATGCCGTTGACCTAGGGTCACGAGACTTTTTCGGGCCCCATGTTAAGCGGGGGAGGAAAACAAGTGTATAGACTTCCATTACTACTGGACTTCTTCCAAATGTGTGGCTTCTGAATTATTGACAACATGCACCTTCTAAAAGATTGGACCTTCTCTATTAAAAAATAGTTGGTGCCAAGTTTTCTTTTCTGAATTTGAGGTAGTTTGGGTTAATCTTTTCTGGCATGGGTGAGTTCGGAAATTTAAGCCCAACGCTAGCAGCGAACATTTTGTTGTATATTGGAACAAAAACATGTTTCCTGTTTTTCGCCACAAGTAGACGTAGTTTCGGGGTTCAATCCTTTGTCACCTGGGCTCGGCTTGCCAGTTGATTGGTTAATAGTTGAAGAATGTTTCGAGAAATGCTCGCAGTCACCGCACACAGACTTACCTTGTTTCAGGGCAAAACATGTTCGCATTATCAAACAAGTTTGATCTTACGAACATTCTTTCCGAACATATTTTTTCTAGTTTGGGGGCCGCTCATAGCAGACAAAGATAGCTCAGAACACTGTGTTTATTCTAAAACAACAATTATATAACACTTGTGTCAATAACATCGAGCTAACCGTGCAATTATTACACGTTTTAACACGGTTATGTGAAATCAACACCCGTCAGGTGCAGGTGTTCAGTGGGAGATTCCATTTCACAAGTCGGATGACGAAAGGGACGTCTGCATTCATACAAGTAACAATTGAATAAAACAAACAAATAAATTACAAGATGAAATGACTTTCTCAAGTTTAACTGTTGTTTCCATCGTGAGATTGATTAACAAAGCGACAAAAATAGACATCTATCCGCGTAATTTCCACACTGCTGACGCAGCTGGCAGTATCGCTCCCCATTTGGGAGACCACATAAACTCGTCCACTGACATTGGCACGTTTCCAACGGAGACGTGAGCATCAGTGGACGAGTTTTTTTCAAGAAAGGGAAGAAAGGTTGTCAAAGTTTAAAATTCGTTTTCAAGTTTTCATTATAATCCTTATTGATAATCAATTTGCGTAGTGCAATAGAATATAAATAATGGTTATGCTCAATGGTTATTTTACGCACGGTTAGTGTGGGAAAATTTATAAACTTTATAAGTTTGTATTCAGCATCAAACTAAATGCTAGTTCATACTATAAGAATTATAGTTTAATTCAGTGAGTAAAATAACCATTGAGTGCGCCTATGAAAACATTATTTCTTTAACCGTTCGCTTGTGTTCGTTGGGCTTTATCGCTCTTTTGAACTTTTCGCCGTACCACCAGAATGAATGAAATCGAGAGCCAACAATTTCCAAGGCTTTAGAATATTGTATTGGGCTAATTTTTTATCCATTTCTATAATTCTACACTGTAATTTTTTACTGTAAATGTGCAGTAAGTTACTGCTTTCTTTCACAGTAACTTACTGCAAAACATAATTACAGTATAATACTGTATTACATTGTATACAATAAGTTACTGCATATATTTTTTTAAATACAGTATTTATTGGCATGAATATAAAATACAGTACACTTAACACATTTACTGCAAAATTGGCATAACTTATTGCTTTATTTTACTTTACTGCAGAATAAAATTTACAGCATACAGAACAATATTTTATTCGAAGAAAATTAAAGTAATTCGCCGTACTGTTTCATATACAGCAAGTTCATGCATCTTTAAAAGAAATACATTTTGTATTGCTTTGATTGTGAAATATTGTGAAATATAAGTACAGAATATACTAATGCAAATTAAGCGTTCATCATTTCATTATTCTTTGTCTGTTTCTGTGGTAAGGATGCATGATCAACAACATGCGTCTATGTGAACTCGTAGACATTCAAAATATCTAGTATACGAATTAATACTGATCGCCACGTTGTTTCACAGCAAGTTTGTAAAATTCAATGTTATGGAAACTCCGTAATTTTGAAGGAAACAAAGTTACAAAGTCGCAAAGTTTCGGCTCTCTATAGTATGCTTCATTTCGGAGCACGAGAGATCCCCCAAGGCCACATAATCGACGGGGCCCGAAAATAGGCGGAAATATGGCTTCCTGGAAGGTAAAGCCACTTTGACATCATGGAGCCCATTATTTTAAAGTAAACTGTACAAGGGTTAATAATACAACGATAATAACTTTCACAATGTGATACGAGTGGGCGAACATATATCCAAAATCATCATATCATATATATCAATTTAATAAATCAGTGCCAGTTTGGTTCAAAGGGGCTTAACTCTTATCGAATTTAAAAAGTGACTGTTTCTGACTGTTTTTCTTGTGTGATTTATTTAATCTGATAATGGTGCCCATTTAAATGAGTGAAACTGACGTGAATAGCTCTCTGGTGTATCTAAAATCATGTATGTTGGTGTTGGGCGTATGATATAATATAAGGAATTGTCGAACACTAGTTTCAGCACCTTCATATATGTATGTACAGTGGTAGTACATTCCGTCTTCAATATAGTTATAAGTGTATCTCCTTGACAAACAGACAATAACTTGTCATATTGTCAGGAAAACCCATGATAAGAAAGGAATATCCTTCCTTTCTGTTTCTTCGTGGTTTTCTTTTTTCAGAAATATCTGTCTGAAATCATATAAGAAGTTTACAGTAACAATATATTATTGCACTATTACAGTAAGTTACTGGCACCTTTGCTGCCAGTAAGTTACTGTAATAATTACAGTAACATCTTACTGTACGTTTTACAGTAAGTTACTGGCACCTTTGCTGCCAGTAACTTACTGTAAAATTTACAGTAATTTTTTTACAGTGTAGTGATTAACCATCATGTGTAAATCTAAAATAGTGCTCATATGAGGTCATCCATGCCGCGCTTTTTCAGTGTGTTCATATGATAGCCATTATTCTTAGCTCAGGGTGCTAATTTGATAACAGCAAGATATCTCACATCAGAGCCTAACGCCTTACGCGTATTTTGAAATATGATAGTTTGTTTCAAAATGGCCTCCATCTGAAAATCACAATTTTGGATTGGCGTCCATCAAATCACAGTTTAAGGCATTATTCTTAGCTCTTTGTGCAAATTTATCAAAACCGAGACATCTCTGAGCGCACCTAACAACTTACGCTCATTTTCAATCTATTTACCTAGATCTGATGGTCAAATTCAAGTGGCGGTAGTTCAAAAGGGATTATTCTTAGCTACTTGCATACTTCAGCATACACACTAATTCGTCTCAGATACATTGGAGTTGTTGACATAAAAATTCATACATATCTTTGAGGGTATATGCTGCGACTTTTGGGAATCTGTAATTGCAAGGAATATGGTGACCATATTTGACGCCATATTAGATATGGGGTTCACAATAGTATCGATTTTCAAGAATAATATATTTTTATTTTTTTGTCACACGTATGTGTGTGTTTTTTGTTGTTTTTTTGAGGAGGGGGGGGGGGGGGCATTTTCTGGGTCAGTCTGCGACGCCCAACATGTATCATCGGGCAAAGAGGCATAATGTGTTGATACATAGGCTTCGGTATAATTTGCTACATGGTCGTATGGCCCTACAATATTGGCCAATGATAAAACTCGTCATGTTTTAAGCTTCAAAGATTATTACACTTAAAAAAAGTTGTGTGAAATTTCACTCAAGTAAGAGTGGAAAGTGATCCCACTCAATACTTAAGTGAGATTTTCACTCAACCTGAGTTAAATGCACTCAACTTGAGTGACATTCACTCAAGCATAAGAGAGGAAATTGAACCCATTCAAGTTGAGTTAACTCGATTGGTTTTAACTCAAGTTGAGTGAAAAGTTACTCAAGTTTGAATGAACAGGTACATTTCACTTAAACTTGAGTTGAACAGATCACTCACGTTTTTTTTAGAGAGTAAGGCTATTATATATATTCCTATCTTAGACAAGCATATCGGATCCAGTTTTTATATGGTGATATATTTCGAGTGAATCCCGTGAATGTGAAATGCAGTAACATTTTTTTACGTTTAAAACAGCGACAGTGTAAGATAGACTCTGTTATTTGTACTTATATTTTCGCCCTGCTCTGCACAACAAGGCTATTGAGAAATCTAAAAATATTTACCCGAACTCCACGCCTGTTTTATCCTTCACAATGGAATAGTTCGCAGCATGTGCACATCTAATCTTCTCCAGCGATGATGAGAAAGGTTTGAATTCATGAAGAGATAAACATATTTAATGTCACCGGCGACAATACTCTGGACTCATTG
This sequence comes from Hanleya hanleyi, assembly GCA_036873755.1. NCBI lineage: Eukaryota > Metazoa > Mollusca > Polyplacophora > Lepidopleurida > Hanleyidae > Hanleya > Hanleya hanleyi. Next base: position 18,067 of record JAVTVY010006655.1, on the reverse strand, counting down.
AGCAATAGGCCATGAATTTAATTCATTTACTTTCATTCAAAGATAAATGTAATCCTATTAGTTTTTGTTCATGTAATTTGCATTTTATCGTGCTATTATAACAATATCAAGATATCACGGAAATTTGATCAGCGAGTTTCCATCCTATTTTCTCAAATCCACATCTTATTTTGTCTGCTGTACTTGTTTCGATTTCCTTCTATTTTGATATTTCCCGTTCCAATTCATGTACGATATAACAATCTCTCTCCTGGAGTTGCGGTGAACGAACTGTGACCGCGCATTTCAGGTACGATTCCCAAGTCGACAGTGTATTAGATCAAACGTCTTCATTCTGAATTTTTATATCAAACTCCGAATATCAGATGCTGATGCCAAATACAACTGTTTAGAAAGAAATCTCTGTAACTAATAATCTTTTAAAGACAAATCTGTGGGCTCCTAATTCCGTCCAACCCCAGTGATAAGTGAGATTATAGAATCAAAGAATTCGTGTCTTTAAACGCTAAATTGTCATTGTGAACATTCACCGTGTCGCGTGACTGCGATATTCACCAATTAACAGTGGGGCTGAGCGTAAATAATTCGACAATACACTTTTAAAATGAAAATGTTGTATTTAACATTTTAACTATCCGAGGAGTGACAACATTATATAAAGTACACTCTCAGAATGTGTTGAAATAAGTGTTATATCCAACATTATAGCGCTGTATCTGAAGCAATACAACACTTAACAACACTGAATTTAACACATGTAAAGTGTTGTATTGCTCCTAATACAGCACTATAATGTTGGATATAACACTTTTATTTAACGTTTCTGAGTGTTACAAATAGAACACGTTAGATAATGTTATCAGTGCTCGGACATTTATAATGTTAAATACATTACTTTCATTTTAAGAGTGTACCTACGTTTGGAAACGCCTTTTGCGACTGATTTATTGAGATTGGTATTGAGTTCTTCGTCGGATTGTGAATGTTTGATGTCGTATCGACCTCATATCATCACTTCCGGTCACGAAGGCTAGATTTTCTCAAAGTTGACACAGACTATCTTAAACGTCTGATGACCACAATAAAATAAGAATAACCCCGATTAAACCGCACCTGGAGTTTAACTGAAGCGAAGATGTTAGATCTTCATAATGTTCATATGAAGCCACAATGAAGATTGAGATACAACACTCAAGATAGACTTTATAATGAATTTGGAAACCAGAATAAAGATCACTGATACAGATAGAATAAAACCTCCCCACTGCGCATGCTCCCTTTCACAGGCTCACTCCACTTATGTCTTTGACCCCAGTAGATGAAGTCGACTTTTACGACGTAGCTATGACGTTTTTATACGAACACATCCACACCATTCTTGTTCCACGAGACTCCCTACTACGAGAACAGTCTCTAGGGGAAGTGGTAGTCATCCCCCAAATCCTGGGGAATGAGTAGGCGTGTTTGATTTCTGCGTATGAGGCTCCGGTCGGTCTCCATTGAATGTTTCCATTAAATGACGGCGCTGAGCTGCACAAATTAGTCTCTCCGTGATAGTACTGAATTATCCGACGTGTATGACATTTACTCTGTGATAACTGTGTGTAAAAACGCGAGAAACTGGTGAACTATTTCTTTACAATAATCTGTGAAACTACGTCATATGAGTTGTCTTCCGAAACGTTCACCTGTCGTTTATTAATAAACGGCAAAACAGCTCATAATTATTTTAATTTCTGGATTAACCCTGGCCTGATTGGGGGGGGAGGGAGCGAAATCGACCCCCCCCCCCCACTCACCAAACTTTCTGTGTTGTATCCGGAACGACAAAAAATGGAGAGCTGAAACTCCTTCGCTTTATATTTATTATATTGGGGTCATTTTGAGCCCATTTGCATAACCCCCCGAGCAGAGGATCATGGGTAAATTCAAGATGGCGGCAACGTGCGGTATCGAAAAAGTTATGTTTTAGTCATATTTCTTCAAAATTTCTGCTTTTCGCGATGAAAAGTGGGCAAAAACTATTTTATTTAACATCGCATTAATATTTACTAATTTATCATGCAGTTTTTGCGGAGAAATAGCATAAATAAAAATTTGGAAGAATCTGACAGAAAAATCGACGATAAAATGCCGTTTTTGGAAATGACGTCACTGCCCTTATAAACAACACCATGGTTTACAACGGAATGAACCATGGTAACCATGGTGATACCATGGTTTTCATGGTAATATCATGATACAGATGTACTATGGTTCAATGTACCATGGTTTTCATGGTAGTACCATGGCCCAGGTGTACTACGGTTCAATGTACCATGGTTTACTCTGTTCAACTATGGTAACACCATGGTAATACCATGGTACAGATGTACTATGGTTCAATGTACAATGGTTTTCATGGTAATACCATGGTACAGATGTACCGCGGTTCAATAAGCTTATACCATAGTTAACCATGATCCACTATGGTAATTCCATAGTAATTACCATGGTACACAATAAATTGGTTTAACATACCATGGTTAACCACTTTGAACATTATTAATACCATGGTACATAAAAAAAACCATGGTACAATATACCATAATTAACCAAAATGTTATTTCCCCGATTTTTTGGCGTACTGTTGTTAAGTGGAAAAAACATGGGAAGGCTTTCAATTTACGAAAAATAAATGAATGCATGCAAAGGTATGCCTGTGAATCAAGTTGAATAGCTGACAGAATGGCTTAGAAAGCGGTATAGTTAAACAAATGATGTTTACAAAATGTACTGATTGTAATTTGTATAAGCATGACTATTTTTATCTCTTGCGAATAGGCGGGAAAGGCATGTTGATCTCTCCGAACAATTATATATTCGGTACTCTGAACGCTTGGCCTACAACAAAAGACATTCTTATTTTCCTGTCTGGAATCAGAGAGGCTTATAACATGTTTAATTGTCATCTATGCATTAAGGATTATAAACAACTGAGGGAAGAGTCGCCCCGTAGTTCCCGGAAATAGGAAGGGACATCTTCAACTCCGCAAAATTTGACCCTGCAGACCTACGGCGTAGGCCTTGCTTCGATGAAAAGTCACCTCACGGATAGACTGGTTGCCGACTTAGCATGCTGTTCATGCACGCGGTTCAGTACCACATGACACAATTGCGTTTTGAAAGACAGATTCTTGTAGATGTCACTGAGAAAAGTGATGAAAAACTTTAATACAGGAGTGTTTTTATCAAAACTATTTGTCAGTTCAGTAGTTGTCGAATAAATCCTACGTCGGATTTCGACTTCTCAGACAACAACAACAACGCGTACAGTCAGGCTGACATCGTCGCCGGGAAAGCCGAGATATCGATGGAATTTTTGTGCGTCTTATTTTTTCGAACAGGCTGTTTTTGTCCCCTGCCGCAACGCGGCCGGGGACTTTAAAATGGTTCTTGCTTCTATGTGTCCGTGCATGTTCGTGCATGTCTGTTCGAATGATTAATTCCTAACCCTTTGTTGAATTCTTCCGAAATTCGGCATATGCATTCCTTGCGACAAGACGCCAGTCGGTCTCGCATTCCAGCAACATCTGCCTGAAGGTGGCGCGACTGGGTCAAAATGGTTCTTGCTTCTATGTGTCCGTGCATGTCCGTGCTTGTCCGTTCATGTCTGCTCGAATGATTACTTCCTAACCCTTTGTTGGATTCTTCCGAAATTCGGCATACGCATTCCTTGCGACAAGAGGCCAGTCGGTCTCGCATTTCAGCAAAATCTGCCTGAAGGTGGCGCCACTGGGTTAAAATGGTTCTTGCTTCTATGTGTCCGTGCATGTCCGTGGATGTCCGTGCATGTCTGTTCGACTGATTACTTCCTAACCCTTTGTTGGATTCCGCCGAAATTCGGCATATGCATTCCTTGCGACAAGACGCCAGTCGGTCTCGAATTTCAGCAACATCTGCCAGAAGGTGGCGTCACTCGGTCAAAATGGTTCTTGCTTCTATGTGTCCGTGCATGTCCGTGAGTGTTCGAATGATTACTTCCTAAACCTTTGTTAGATTCTTCCGAAATTCGGCATACGCATTCCTTGCGACAAGACGCCAGTGGGTATCGCATTTCAGCAACATCTGCCTGAAGGTGGCGCCACTGGGTCAAAATGAATCTTGCTTCTTCGTGTCCATGGATGTCAGTTACAAGCGATAACTTCCAAACGCTTTCTTGGATTTTTCCGAAATTCGGCATACGCATTCCTTGTGAGAAGACGCGGTTGCGTACTGGATTTCAGTAACATTTGCCTGAAGGTGGCGCCACTGAGTTTCGCTTCATCGTGTCCGTTCCAGTTGAAATGGGTCTTGCTCTTCTTTGTGTCTGTGGATGTCTGTTCAAAGTCTTCACAGGCGATAACTTCCAAAAGCTTTGTCCGATTTCTTCGAAATTTAGCATATACACTCCTTGTGACCAGACGTGAGTTGGTATTGCGTTTCAGCAAGATCCACCTGAAGGTGGCGCCACTGGATCTTGTTGCAATCTTCTGTGCATGTTCGTGGTTTCCATTCAAATTCTTCGCATGCGATAACATTCAAATGCTCTGTCTAATAATTAGGCATCCCTAAATGCGTTTGTCATTTTTTCTTCTTTCCTCCGCTTCTCGCTGTTAGTTTTTAATTTCATGTCACTTTAAATGAAGGACACCATTTTCTTAAATTTGCTTTCCAGTCCTTCTATTTCACATCATACACTAAAGCTTTTGCGGGAACCATATTTTATTTCAGAAGTATAATATGAAATAATTGGCGGTGCATGCAATCCCCGCAGTATCGAACCTGTGTTAGTTTTGAATTTCGTGTCGCCTTACATGAAGGACAACATTTCCTTCAATTTTGCTATGAAATCATTCTATTCCACATCATAATTTAGCATATACACTCCTTGTGACCAGACATGAGTTGCTATTGCGTTTCAGCAAGATCCACCTAAAGGTGGCGCCACTGGATCTTGTTGCAATCTTCTGTGCATGTCCGTGGTTTCCATTCAAATTCCTCATAAGCGATAACATTCAAATGCTTTGTCTAATAATTAGGCATCCCTAAATGTGTTTGTCATTTTTTCTTCTTTCTTCCCCTTCTGGCTGTTAGTTTTGAATTTCGTGTCACTTTAAATGAAGGACACCATCTTCTTAAATTTGCTTTCCAGTCCTTCTATTCCACATCATACACTAAAGCTTTTGCAGGAACCATATTTTATTTCAGAAGTATAATATGAAATAATTGGCGGGGCAGTCCCCGCAGTACCGAACCTGTGTTAGTTTTGAATTTCGTGTCGCCTCACATGAAGGACAACATTTCCTTCAATTTTGCTATAAAATCATTCTATTCCACATCATATGATTTACCCTAAAGCTTTTGTATGAACCATATTTTTTATTTCAGAAGTATAATATGAAATAACTGGCGGAGAAATCCCCGCAGTACCGAACCCCTGGTTTTTTAATTTCGTGTCATCTTAAATGAAGGACAACATTGCCTTCAATTTTGCTATCAAACATCTCACATCATATGATTTACCCTAAAGCTTCCGCACGAACCATTTGTGTCCACAGGTGTAACTTACTATATTAATTACAACTGAGTTCCTAAAGTTTGGGTGCACACGATCAATTTCCTGAATTGAATTGAATTCCACCTTGTGGTTTTTCGGACTGACAGATGATGACATGCAGTTGTTAGTGTGGTTGTTTCATGTACAGGGAGCTTTCTATGGCTTTCATGTCAGCACACCTACCACAAACAGCATGTCCCCATCCCGCCGAGCCGCAACCTCTATTTCCCAAACTAGCCCTCGCCCGACCCTCATATATTGTGTTTGAGCATATACATCTTCAATATATCTTGGCAGAAGCTGAAATTTGTGTGTTGTCTGCAATATTAGGATAATTGCAACCCCAAAAGATTTCAATTTATCAGGAACAGACCCATGTTTTTGTATTTGGTAAATATGTCCCTTGTCTATAGATCTTGCTTGGAATTGTTTTTCGTGCCAATCCGCTTCTGGGTGGCGCCATCCCCGGCCAAGTTAAAATTGCATCTCCAGACAATAACTTTTGAAAACCTTAAGGATTCTTTCCAAATTTGGTGTGGTGGTACCTTGCCTAAGATCTGGCTTGAGAATGATTTTCATGTTGATATTGGAATTGTTGTTCGTGCCAATCCGCTTCTGGGTGGCGCCACCTCCGGCCAAGTTAAAATTGCATCTCCAGACAATAACTTTTGAAAACCTGAACCGATTCATTCCAAATTTGGTGTGTAGGTACCTCGCCAGACAATAACTTTTGAAAACCTGAACCGATTCATTCCAAATTTGGTGTGTAGGTACCTCGCCTCAATTTCTCGTTTGGCATTGTTTTTCATGCCGATCCACATATAGGTGGTACCACCTGGGGGCAAATTTAAAATTAAGTTTCCAGACAATAACTTTTTAATAATCGAATGAATTCTTTCCAAGTTTGGTGTACATATACCTTACCTGAAGGTTTCACTTGGTATTGTTTTTCGTGTCGATCTGCTTATAGGTGGCGCCACCTGTGGGCCAAGTTAACATTTTCTATTTCCAATGTCAAGGGATCTTGCCTCAAGATCTCGGTTGGGATTATTTTTTATGCCTATCTGCCTACACATGGCGCTACCTGAGGGCCAAGGGAAAATTGCATTTCTGGACAGTAACTGTTGGACCGTAATGGATTCTTTTAAATTTGGTATGTGGGTAGCTACCCTCAAGGCATCTTATGGGGCCATGTTAATGATGTTTTCCCCAAGTTTTACGTTTTAACTTTCTTCACAAATAATGAATGTTTCCTTTACTAAAGATGCAAAAGGCATGCCTCCAATCGTATTTGATCGACTGTATCTAGATTCTTCAATATTTGGCATATGCATTCCTTGTGAACTGCTCATTAGAATCTCCTCAAATTTAGCATGCATGTATCATGCCAAAAGATGTTGTGTGGGATTGCCTTTCGCTCACATTTACTTACAGGTGGTGCCACCTGGTACAAATCTAAATTTGGTTTCCGGGCAATACCCCCTTTTCAGATTCTTTCCAAAGTTCGTATGCTGATACACCATGTCATGAGATGATCCTTGGGATTGCATTTCGCCCACTTGCACCTACAGGTGGTGACAAATTTAAAATTTGGTTTCCAGACAATAGGTAACGCATTCAGCTTCTCGTCAAATTTGGTTTGCCGATAATATGCCTTGAGATGACACTTGGGGTCGCTTCTCGGTTACATAATTTCCATGCTTCATTGCATGGAAACTATATTACAGAAGCAAACAAACGTTGAGTCAACCGTTCTGAGTTGATTTTAAAACTTGGGAAGGCAGAAAGACCCGCATCCAATTAGCTATGAATTAGCAGTTGCCTCCCTCATGTATATCCCCTGAGACCAACAATGCTAAAAATATTGCTGCCATTTCGGCGGGGGACTTAGCATCCTCTGGCTGCTTGTTCCACTAAATATGTCCTCTAATATTCCAACATTCAAAACTAATAACGCTTCATAAGGCTATTGTTGCTATACTTCGTTGATTTCCGTTTCTATTTCGAATGGTTGATCGATTCCGAATGGGGTCAAGTGTGAGATCAAAAACGAGGCTTGTTATGGTGGTGAAATATATTGGGAAGTAATTTTCTGTTTTGTCGCGAGTTCTGCGAACTGTAATGGGATTATAGTCACTCCATGTAGTCCTTTGTCGAACAACAGAATGGATTAGTGTTCGTGATAAAGTTGAGTGAGATTCTAGCGTTATTTTAGGGTTCCTAACTCCAACAGTACCCAAAGTGCTCCACGCCGTCACTGGGACCAGTCCGTGACACAGACCACTGCGGCAGTCAGATCAAGGCATCGCCGCGACTGAAGCGCTGTATGGTACAGCGAGGAGCAGCGGCAGCGAGCGATTATCCTGGCTACCTAAGTCATTGTTTAGCAGGGTACATTCACTCCATTGCGCTCTCTCAAGGGCCTATCGATCTATCAATAGTGACTGTTTACTACAATCAGGATACAGCGAAAACTGGATCCCCCATGATGTTTAGCATTGTAAAATTTCGTATCTCGATAACCGTTCACGAATATATTACAAATGAAACTCAAACCTTTACTGAACTACCACCATTGCATACAAGCTAGCTGGGTACAAATTTTTCAACGAGGATAATGCTCTGGAAATAGCCGATACTTCTCGCATTGTATCGATTGATCCCGGGATGAGCTCAACAAACCATGTTTACCATATATTTGTAGAAAGGCCACCTGCTTTAACGATGAGCAACAGGAAAATGTAAACAATTCGATTCACAGCATGAATAAGAGGGGGGTCACATTAAGCATGTTAAGATTAAGTTATATGATATTTCTCTATCTCAGAAGAGCGACCCGAAATGAAATCCATACTGGACAGACTTCTGGAGGGAGAGGATATATCCGACAATGGGAAATCCTTTGGTAATCTGCGAAGAGAACAGAGAGGCAAACGAATGATATCCAGAAGACGATTCCCCAGTCCCTCAGATGAGGTAATTCCACAGCAAGTGAAAAATCAGCTTAAATCAACTTAAGCTACATGTGGTAAACAGTATGCCAATAAACAATGTCTACAATTAAATTTGGCAGAGGGTCGCTGTTTGCGAAACCGGAAAAAATTGCGAAACTGGTCAAAGCACACGTGCGTAAAATGCCTCTGCACATATTTGTTTTAGATGACTGCATTAATCTGTTATATCCACAGATTTAGTGGGTACTTTCCGCATAATTATGGATAAATAACTTTCCCTCGATGGGTGCTTATTCACCACTACACAGCTCAGACGAATTTCAATTGCGGACCTGGATAACTGTCTGTATGTCTCATTTCCTCCTTGTATTGTAACAATGTGTGATATGGCTATAACCGATTGTTTCTACATGTAAGCTTGTGTACAATTTATATGAACTGTGCTTTTCTATTCCATCAAGTATTCTGTCGCAATAAATGAGCATTTAAAAAATATATTGTGACAGTTATTTCCCAGAATAAGAAAAAAACACAGAACGCAGACATGGGTTACGTATGTTGGATTGCTAACTCCTCACTGTTACCTTTAATGAATTCATGGCCTAACCGCAAATGCCGGGGTTTTTGTGGCTACAAAATATGGCTACATTTGTAGCCACATTTTTTTTAAAATGTGGCTACATTTATCTATTTCTCACATTTCAGTTAATGCCTTTTTTATGATAAATAAACTGAAAGGATCGGCAAACACGAATAGTCTGTAAAGGTAGCCACTTACCATGCAGACGAACTCCAAGAATAAGAAAAATATCGGTGTTTGTCCAGGCCTTGCACTCTCCTCGCATTTACCGATTGATGTCGGATTTATCGGAACCCGCAGGCTTGTCGCAGAATTAGAATATGATTATGATAGTATTACATCCTACAACATCGAATTTTTATTGAAAAAAATAACTGTATGGATGGAAACTATTCACGAATATAAATCCATCGCATGACGATATTTCGTCGTTGTTGTACCATAAAGCTGCGACCCCGCAAACGAGATTAGCGATGTGCTAACCACTTGGTACAGGCGGGGTTTTGGTGAAGCAACTCGGCCAATCACAGCTCGCTTAACAAAGATCGGGTCGTCTGCATTTCGCCTCTTCGAAGATGGTGGAATTTTCTTCGGCGATTTAGACCAAGTTTTAGACAAATCCTAAACCATTTATATAATAAATAGTTGTCATCCATACTTGTTTACCTAAATAGTGAACAAGAACAAACCACGTTTCCATCGAGTGTTTTGAACTGAACGGCCGTGTGTAACTTCACTTTTCTGCTCATACGATGATTTTCGATGTTTGTAGAAACGTTTTTTAAATCATTTTGTCGAAGCTTTCATTAGCTTATTATGACAGTGAAATGTTTTCAATTAATTGTGGCTACATTTCTCTATACAGGGTGTATCAAAAAAAATGTCCACCTGTGGGTTTTTATTTTTGTATCTGAATCTGTGCATACTATATGTAAACAATCGGTTGCAACACAAGAAGGTGATATTTGTGTTGCATAATGTGCAAAGTTTGCACAACTGCGAATAAAATTGAGTGGTGAGACTTCAAAAATGCACTGGCTGGCTTCTACCATACACACTGCGTGGGTGTGATTAGCGCCGAGTTCAACAATAGCCTGTCAAGTTCTTCGATGTGGCCTGTCAGACAGATGCTAACTGGGCACAGTGCAGTTCAGTTTCGTCAGCTATGAGAATGCATTGCGAAGAAACCTTTACTCACAAATAATACTGTCGGTTTATGAGCTTTAAGTCCAATCAAGACAAATTTTATAGCAAGAAACTGTCGTGTTCATCAGTATGGTTGGTCAGCAATTCACCTCATTTCAACGTTCTTTTATGGTGACAACATACTACCAAACAAACAGCATTAGGGACACAATAATGGCTTTCCAACAGCGTTTTCCACAGCGTCAACCGCCAAACGCAAGGACAATAAAGCGCAATGTCCATAAATACCAGCTTCATGCAACTAGCCTAAACAGAAACAACGGCAACTGAGGTCGCCCGAGGACTGCTCGGTCTGCGAGAAATATTGCCGCTGTTCGTGCCGAGTTGAATGCAAATCCTGGTAGCAGCGCGAGAAGGAATGGCGTTCCGCAAGTATCGTCGGCAACGTTCAATCGAATTACACGTTTAGATCTGGTGTTGCACCCTTACAGAATACAAAGGCGCCATGAACTGTTGCCGGCTGACCATCAGCGCCGACTGCAATTTTGCCGGTGGTTGGAAAATCACCAACCCCGGTTCGCAACGCACTTCCTCGTTGGAGATGAATCGGTGTTCCACATGAACGGACGGGTCAATACGTGGAACGTGCGGAATTATGCTCCCCGTGGTCATCTACCAGATTTTCATTATGATGTATCAATCAGTCGACAAAGTTTGACTCTTTGGATTGGTATGGTAGGGGATGGTCACATAATTGGCCCCATCTTCTTTGATGGAAATGTGAATGGGCCAGCCTATCTGCGAATGGTCAATCAGGATGTTGTCCCCAAACTCGTTGGCCGCTATGGACAGCAACGGAATGGTGCCATACCCCATCTCTGGTGGATACAGGATGGCGCCCCAGCACATCGTACGCGTGATGTTAATCAGCGTCTCCAACAGCTGTTCCCTCGGCGTGTGGCAGGTTTGGGTCATCCAACTGAATGGCCACCACGATCACCAGATCTGACTCCGGCCGACTTCTTTTTGTGGGGCTATCTGAAGGGGAAGGTGTACCAGACTGTCCCAGCCAACCTTGCCGACCTTCGCCAGCGAATTGAACACGAGGTTCAAGCTCTCAGACGAACGCGAATGGTCCGCAGAGCCTTCCAGGAGATGCGCGACGGCTGAAATGTGGATGTCGGAATTGACGCCTAGATTAATTTATTTTGATATCGGATGATCGTCTTTAATTTGTTAATGGCAGCATTTCATTATTTCATTATCTTTTTTCTTTATTTATTTGTTTCTTCATTTAATGAATTTTTTTGTTTCTTCACTGATTTTTCACGTTATGCACAGAGTGCAGTTTTTTACAAGTCTTATTATGCACAATTGAACGACGTTCAATTACAAACAAAAACATGCTATGAATTGATATGGAACATGTCAAGATCAAGTTCTTTTACATGTACATAATCATAAAAACAATAATATACAAAACTGGATTGATGAAGAATAAATCTAACTGGAGAACGTGCTGTGTGGTTCACAATGTAAATGGCAGAAGCCAGCCAGTGCAATTTTGAAGTGATACCACCCTTTTTAAAACTTCATTATTTTACTCAATTTCATTTGAAATTGTGCAAACTTTATGCATCATGCAACATAAAGACCACTTTCTTGTGTTGCAGTCCGTTGTTTACATATAGTACTCATAAATTCAGATAAATAAATAAAAACTCACAGGTGGACATTTGTTTTGATACACCCTGTAGAGATTGAATGTGGCTACATTTGTAGCTGCAAAAACCTCGGCATTTGCGGTTAGACCGAATTCATTTTGTATTTTCAGAATGAACGTCCAAGAAAGACGAACAGAAAAGCAAAGTAAGAAGCGGGAAGAGGGCTGGAAAGGACATCCTGTCAATTCTCGAAGAAAGAATTGGAGGGAAACAGGTGTGTACATAAACATGCAGTGTCCAATAAACACTTCTATATGTGGCAATTATATTTTCATTGGTGAAGCATTAATGTGTTATATCCCATATGTTAAGTTAAGTATCTTTTTGATCAAATATATTTATGTTTACAGATCAATAGTACAATCATGCAATATTATACAATTATATGACCAAATGAGGTAAATATGTTTTATGTACTAGAGAAAACCAATATTCACCAAGGCCAAGGGTTCCCACACAAGGAGTAGATCACCTCCCTTGCTGTATCATGGTAGTAATAGTGTTAGAGTAATGTAAATCTCTAGTTTTCAACTCTCCCAATACAAAGAGAAGTAACTAAAGTGTCTACTCTCATTAATCATACTCTTGCCAGGGTTTCATTCAGAATATTTGTTTTGGGGGCCTTTGGGATATTTTCTTTCAAAAGAATTGAAGCTAAATAACTCAAAATGTAGTGAATTTGAAAGAATTTGCAATATTTCAAAAGAAATAAAGCATTAACCATTTATTTTTGTGAAAGGCCTCCATGGATTCTTGACATGTTTTTGTGTGACTTTATCCTTCTGGTCGACCAAAACTGAAATACAACATTCACCACTTCCTGCCTCATATATATTAGGTTTCCAAATCCTTATCTTGATTCCTTTTCTTTTCCAGAGGTGATCCAGCAGTACCATCCCAGCAAGACGACATCTGATATCCATTATTACATGAAGGAAAAACAACTCGGCAAAAAATTTCACCAGGAAACAGAAAAAGACTCAACAGTAGAAGTGATATCTACCTAGTTAACATATATGAAACCAAATTGGCTGTATTGTGCTATATGCTATGTTTGCATGAGGTCTTATTAAACCTTTATAAATCAATTTTTCTTGTTTTAATGCATCTGCATTTGTTTCTTGAGCATTCAGTCTCTTTAACTAGTCTAATGTGAATGCGGATTTATTCCGGTACAATACCATACACAATACCATGGTACGAACCACTATGTTTTTGACCATATTTCACCATGGTGCATTCAGTTTATCAAAGTACATGTACCATGTAAAAAGCCATTGGACATGCACAACCATGGTACATGTACTGTGGTGATAGCATGGTACCATGGTAGAGCCATAGTACATGTAACATGGTAAAACCGTGGTTCTATGGTAAAACTATGGTACATGTACCATGGTAAAACCATGGTTCTATGGCAAAACTATACATGTACCGTGGTAAAACCATGGTTCTATTGTTAAACTATGGTAGATGTACTGTGGTAAGACCATGGTTCTATGGTAAAACTATGATACATGCATCATGGTAAAATCATGATACCATGGTAGAGCCATGGTACATGTACCATGGTAAAACCATGGTTCTATGGTAGAACTGAGGTACATATAGCGTGGTAAAACCATAGTTCTATGGTTAAATCATGGTGCGTGTGCCGTAGTAAAACCATGGATCTATGGTAAAACTATGGCACATGAACCGTGGTAAAACCATGGTACATGTACCGTGGTAAAACCACTGTACAGGAACCGTTGCCACAAACCCGTGGTTCGTACCATAATATTTTACCATGGTAATACATGGTATTTTTTTTATAAGGGTGTGACGTCATCAAAGCGACCATCTTGGATTTTTTTACCTTTTCTGGTAGATCTTGACCCAAGGGTATAGTGTAGTAACTTTCAGTCCAGTAGCTCAAGGGGTAAGGAGAATAATTAGCCCCCCCCCCCCAACCCCAGGCCAGGACAGGCCCCAAAAAGCCCAGGTCAGATAGGGTTAAAATGAACAGATATTTGTCTAAATTCCTCCATTGTTGTTATATTTAGTAAGGTTAATCTAACTTCACTTCATTAAATCTCTTCAAATAATTAACTAAGCCGCTATTAATTTTGTAAATTCCTATTGATAAGACCATGCTTCATGGTCATGAGTAATTAAGGAGATCAAATTGCGTACATTGGTAACGTAAATGCACCGTTCAAGTGTTCTAGATTTTGAATTGAATGTTGACTGCCAAAAAAGCCGAGAAAAGTTACCTGGAGCGATGATTAAGAGGGAGCCTGGCTGCAAAAATATGACCTACCCCTACACACACCGCGTTATTTTAATCCGACCGAATAACTCCTTCAGTTTTGCATATGAGCGAGCTACTTTTTATATGCCCATATATAAACGGCGGCTATAATCTCAATATCATTCTTCTTAACGCTAGATCAACACAGGTATAATACAGAATGGACCGCTTCACAAACATCGCTTTTACTATATATGATGTCATTTCCGGCGGTGTGCTGCTCGAGCGGGTATCCTGTCCGAAAATCCGACTGATGGCTGGGGCATTATTATGCCTCTGTATCATTGAACACTCTTGACTGCTTCTCTCAAGCCTGATATTACAAACCAGCACAAGGATCATTGAACACTCTTGACTGCTTCTCTCTAGCGAGATATTACAAACCAGCACAGGGATCATTGAACACTCTTGACTGCTTCTCTCTAGCCTGATATTACAAACCAGCACAGGGATCATTGAACACTCTTGACTGCTTCTCTCTAGCGAGATTTTACAAACCAACACAGGGATCATTGAACACTCTTGACTGCTTCTCTCTAGCCTGATATTACAAACCAGCACAGGGATCATTGAACACTCTTGACTGCTTCTCTCTAGTCTGATATTACAAACCAGCACAGGGATCATTGGACACTCTTGACTGCTTCTCTCTAGCCTGATATTACAAACCAGCACAGGGATAATTTTTTGGTTCTAGAGCAGTTTTTACAAAAGTAGTCAGACTATTGGCCTGTGAGTACGTCGGCATTTTTCTCCATCACATTTTTATTTTATTTTGCGTTTCCTGGTTATCTTTTGATATTTTCCTGGTGGACGCTTCTTCCCCGAGGCTTGCCCCAAACATTAAAACCTGGTGCACTGTGAATTACTGGCATTATTTCGAGCTTAGTTGCATACATTAACCTCCCGAGCAGAGGAGTATTTGAAAATCAAAATGGCGGACATGATGGTGTTAGTAAAACGTTGCGTTGTCGTCACATTTCTTCAAATGTTTTGCCGTCTTCATTCGCAAAAATCATTCTCCCAAAATTGGTTTCTTTCATGTCAGATCACCAGATCGCTCATACAGATAATCTGGTAGATCTTTTGAGAGAAATTTGAGAGAATAAGGTCGATTCGGCTTTTGTGAACAGAAAGCAGATTCGTATGACCAGCGAGGACTTCTTTGTCCTTATCTGGACTGAGAATGTTTGGTACCGTAATTAGTGTAGTACATAGAAAGAGGCATCCATGAATATGCTGAAAAACCATTACTTAAAGCAATACAATATTATCTTGCATTCATTAATCCCTCTGTTTCATGGGTCGGATTTATAGCGAAGTTCATGTTCCATTTTCGGCAAAAATGGCAAGAAGTCGTTCAAACATGTCCGTGTATATTAGAAATACCGTAAGATGGACTCGCTTTACATATATTTATTGTGCATGTGCGTTTCTTAACTAATCAAGTTCAGGTATTTAAAGCACTTGAGGTATGCTGTTCATCAGATTAAAGCTTCTGAAAAAGTGGCTCGTTTTATTTACTGAGAAAGAGCCTCGTTATAGGCGTGAGAAATTTAGCCGCAAATCGGGGTATAGACAAAGGGGATATTTCCTGTCAGATTAAGGCAACCTCCCCACAGCGCATGTTCCGTTTTGCAGGCTCACCTCAATTTTGTCCCATTCGCGTACACTCCGCCATCCACAAGATGGCTTGCGAATCGTGTGTCGCCATTATGTCGGAGCGATATCCGATACTTTACCGTATACTGTTCGGTCCTCATCCGGCGGAGAACAGACTCGGGAAATCTGATCAATTACAGGCTTTCATATTACTCCCGAAACACATATTGTCTGGGCTTACAAAAGATACAGATCTGAAGAATTTCCGTATAAGAGGTGTTGCAGATCTGTAATTTTGAACAAGTAGGATAGCACACGACTCGAAAATGGCAGGTTACGTTGGGGTTACGTCGAGTTTAGCTGATTGGCTGACGACATCACGTGGGGTTGATTTCGGGGAATTCTCTCATATACTTGCCGAAAGTGGACTGGAAATGGATACACACGATCCCAGGGTCAGTCTTACCGCGTACAGATGACCCAGATGGTTACAGATTGACATTTGTCCCTGTCACCAATAGAGGAAGTCGACCGTTACGACGTGGCTATTACGTATACTTACACACCCACACAGACTGCACATGAGCGATCTACTTTTCATATGCTCGCGTCATATAAAGGCGAAAATAATCTCAAGATCATTCTTCTTAACGCTAGATCAACAAAGGTATAATGCAGAATTGAAAAGTAATCTGAATTTTCCGCAAACATCTCTTTTACTATATATGATGCCACTTCCGGTGGTGTGCTGCTCGGGCGGAAATCCTGTCCGGAAATCTGTCTGATGGCTGAGGTGTTAATTTACTATGCCCCAGTGACGTGGATGATCAGAAGGAGAGGGCTCTATTATCATCAGCTGCAGCACAATTGGACGAGAGAGGCGGAGGGGGAGGAGTGTAATAATCTAAATATTTGTTTATATCATGATTAGCACCAAGTCTGAACAAATGTACGAGAAATAATCTGGTTTTCTAGCGAGAGACAAGCGGTTAACAGTTTTAATGATATCATGGTGATCTGCTCAACAAGAGAATTCCATGGTGTGTACATGAACATTCACAGTCAAGCTGTCGATGTAGGTAAACATCCCATAAGTCGTTCTGTGAGAATATAGATAAATAATGAGCTGAATTCTATACATAGAAACCGAATCATCACATTGATTTATTTTGACAAAATTATGGAAGTTAGTACTGAAAGTAAATTTCCTATTTACTTCCTGGTAAACCTAATCCTTGTAATTTGTGGGACCTTTCACATACACGTTACACGGGCATACACAACCATTCCAATTCCGGTTTCGTATTGTGTGCTTAGGAAAAAATGACACTTTTTTCAAACGATATGTTCATAGGTCGAGGGTTAATCGTGAGAGTTGAAATTCATGCCGCATCAGATATACAGTCAAACAAAACAAGGATAAAAACATGATTAACTATTAACAGAATATTTATCGCTATTTTTATATTATCATTGCTGACTGCATGAAATAGGCTAAAGGCTACAAAAAATATTTGTGGTGCTGTGGTGCGGCTTTTTCTCTTTATATAATCCACCTAAATCAAACTAACCAAATATATATAACTCATAATAAGAGCAATACTTTATCATTTTCACTGTACATATAGCGTTGTTCATACATCATATTTTTCCTAAACACCGACTTCTCCAGCCTGACAAAATCAACGTGAATTCGTAATTTGATACAGGCTTCAACAGCACTGATAATACACTTTTCTGTTTTGCTTTTGTTCTGGAAGATAATTTCGTTCCGTGCACCAAATGGAGATGTAAATCACACCAAATTGAGATGTAAATCACATTTATCAAGTACAAATATATTGCAGGCTCCTCTTTCGTCATCCGTACATCGAATAATTTAAAAATCAAATGTTGCTCATTGATAAGAGGGAAACATTCTATATAAACAAGTGATTCGCTGTTTCTGAGTCTTAACAAAACACAAATACATCATCCGTATCAGCCCAACATATAGATATTGAACCAGGGGAAATAGATTAGGCTATTATATCAGCCCGATATAAACACATATTGAACCGGGGGGAGGGGGGAATACACATGTGATATCGACTAAATTAAATTATTTCAGTCAGGCTGCCATTCTTACAACGCGGAACCGTTAAACCGGAACATAAAGCTTGGAACAATTAATGTCTGTTTCAGCGAGGG